>RJWK010070977.1:0-10785 GCA_004363435.1 Platanista minor | reverse complement strand
CTGGACTCCTCTCCTGCTCGTGCTCCTGTCTCACTGCACAGGGAGGGCCAGGCCCCGGGGACCAGGTCTCAGTCCCCAGCCTGCATCAGCCCCTGTGGCTCAGATTCCTGGAATCTTTCCTCCAGCTCCTGCCCCATCTCCCCTCTGTGTCTGTGTCTGCAGGTTCCCTCTCCCAGCCTGTGCTGACTCAGCCTCCCTCACTCTCTGAATCTCCCGGAGCATCAGCCAGACTCACCTGCACCCTGAGCAGTGGGTACATTGTTGGCGGCTACCACATATTCTGGTACCAGCAGAAGCCAGGGAGCTCTCCCCGGTACCTCCTGAGGTTCAAGTCAGACTCTGATAAGCACCAGGGCTCCGGGGGCCCCAGCTGCTTCTCTGGATCCAAAGAGGCCTTGCCCAGTGCAGGGCTTCTGCTCATCGAGGAAGTGAGACAAAAACCCCTGGGCTCACAGACCTTGGCTCTGAGCCTATTTTCAGTGAGAAGCTTCTGTGGAGGGATCTGCAAGGGAGGCTTCTCTGCCCTGAGATCTCTGTGAATGGAGAGAGGAGAAACACAGGGTTGTGCCTGTGACCCGGGACAGTGCAGGTGTCCCAGGAACCCGCACAGGTGAGGACAGAGCCCACCTGACCCTCCCTCAGCGTCTGGAGTAAATTCACCAGCGTAGGTGCTGTGTCTGGACCCAGAAATGTTCCCAGCACAGCCACGTCCCTCCTCATTTCCTTCATCTCATCCCACAGATTGTGAGTCCCGGGCTGTACCCACAGCTCAAATACTGACACGAGCTCTGCTTTCTGCTCCCTCCTCCCTCCTCAACCTCTTTACTGTGCTGTAAACAGGCCTGCATTTTCCTAAAACTCAGTGGTCACCCAGCCTCTGAGTAATTGCGTGGGGAAACTATGGATTATTTCTTCCTTCAGAATTAACTGAGAACCCACACGAGGTGAGTCCTGAGGATTTAGCAGAGGAAGCCCTGGCTCTATCTCTTAAGACAGGCTGTTTTCTTCTGCCCCAGGTGATGTTTCCATGAATTCTCTGAAAGCACCTCAACTGCAGAAACATTTTCCTCAGGTCCCTGAAGTCCAAATCCTCCTCTTTTTTCCGAAATCAAACTAGACAATCTCCCCTGGTCCCCCAGCTGCAGACACCTGGACCCAGCAGGGCCCGCGAGCCTCGGCTCTGGTGAGGGCGCAGCAAGATGGGACTGTGGCCCCCCTGCCCTGTGCTTCCTGGGCCTGCAGACCCACAGCTGTGGTGTCAGTGCTCCGTCCTTCCCAGTCCTGCAGGGAGGACAGGGGACAGGCATCTCCACTCCACGTGACCCAGGCTTCTGTTCTGTGGAGTTGCTAACAGAAGTGTCACCCTGATTCCTCCTTCCATCTGAAGGAGATCCTCCTCCAGGGACGTGGCTTCCTGCCCACGGCCTTCCTCAGCCCCAGCCCCGGAGCCTGGAGGCTTGTACAGAGAAGCCACCCCAGGGATAGGTTTGCTTGGAGAAGCAACCTCAGGGGTGGAGAAGCCACAAGAGGGACAGGGGCCACTGGGGCTCAGGGTGGACTTTGAGGGAATGGCTTCCTGAGGACACACGGGCACAGCCTCTGTCACACACACACACACACACACACACACACACACACACACACACACTGTCCTGGACTCTGCAGGTTCCAGGCTTCTCTGTCCCTCCAAGAATCAGGGATCAGTGTGTGCTCACCCAGCCGTCCTCAGAGTCAGGCTCCCCAGGAGGCAGGATGTCCCTCCGCAGAGAACACCAGTGACAGTGACAGTGACAGAACTGGGTCCTGGGTCAGGGATGGCCAGGATGCCCGACCCCCTTCTCTGCTGGGATGAGTCTGACCCTCAGGATCCCGGGGCGAGTCTCTGCTCCCTGTCGGCCACTCACCCCCTGGACAGTCTCTGGGGTCCAGACGGTGCCTGAGGCTGATTGGGACAATTATTCTGGGACGGCGGCCTCAGAGCTGTGCTTCAGGCCCATGGGGACATGAGGCACAACCCCCGCACCCTGTGCTGTCCAGCCCGGACACTCACTCAGTCACCACCCCTGACACTCCCACCCAGGCGGGACCTCTGCTCACAAGACTCCTGTCCCAGCCCAGAGTCACAGGGCCTGTCACCTCAGGGACATCGTCCACATTGTCTCCACTTCCCACGACTCAGACCTGGGACATCTGACAGAAATTTCTGGGTCCAGTGGGAGTGGGAAATAGAAATCTGTTCCTCTAGTGATTGGGTGTTTGGAGGAGTGAGCTCTGTCTCCCTCCTGACAGAGCTGGACACAGGGAGCAGGTGTCACAGATAAGAACAAACACAGCTCCATGCTGGATCTGGTCCTTTAGCTCCAAGGTCTGTGCTCTGTGGCCTGAGCTTAGTCAGGCTGGCTCTGCATCTTGAAAAGGAATGCCACTTGCAGCCTAAAATATGCAGAATAGCCCTTTGTCAGGGCTCTGCCTCCCAGGCTTGACATGGGAGGTCAAGGTCTAACACTCTTCATTCATATAGATACAGAAAGGTGCAGAACCAAGAATAACCTTTGTCTTGTTGGAGGTTTCCAGGAACACCCTGACCAGACCTGCGTGGGCAGCTGCACAAAGGGTCACTGCATCGCGTCCGGGGTCTGGTCTCCACCAAGAAGTTTGCAACAAGCAGCCACACCCTCTCCCCTTTCATTTTAAAAGAAGCCTGAATTTTAACTCAGGTAAATGTCTTTGGGACACTAGACCACCATCTCCTCTGTCTGCTGGCTTTCCAAGTAAAGTCATTATTCCTAGTCCCAAGACCTCGTCTCTCCATTCATTGGCCTGTCCTGGGGTGAGCAGTACAAGTTTGACTGGGCACCAGTGCAAACAGAATCACCGGGTGCCCAGCTACGAACTATCCCTTGCGTGGTTGGTGGGATGACAGGCAAGTGGACATCCAGCACCTGTGACTGGGAGGCCTGCTGGTCCTCCAACCACTCCCTGCAGGCCTCCTGCCCCTGGTCCAGAGTCTCTGCTCTGTCCCTGATCCCGAGGGCTTAAGCGAGTTGAGCTGCTCTGTTTCTCTTGAGCTCTTGAGAAGCTCCTGATTTCTAGGCCTAGGAGACCCTCCTCAGTAAGGATGTGGCCTTCAGACCCTTCACTTGCTACTTTCTCCAGTTTAACCCCATGACTTCAAATGCCGTTCCCACTCTGTTTCTCTGTTGGGGATGATATTGGATAAATACCAGTTGTCTTGGCCTTGGACCTTATGAATCCAAACCACCATTAAATCAATGAAGCTCTTAACAAAATCATTGATCAGGGACTTCCCTGGTGGTCCAGTGGTTAAGAATACACCTTCCAATGCCAGGGACACGAGTTCAATCCCTAGTTGGGGAACTAAGATCCCACATGCCGCGGGGCAACCAAGCCCGCGCACTGCAACTACTGAGCAGGTGGGCCACAACCAGAGAGCCGCGTGCTACAACTAAGACCTGTTGCAGACAAAAATAGTATAAATAAATGAATAAACATTAAAAAAAATCATTTATCAGAGGATGACGCAGATTAGGGAGCGGGTCATGAGGGTTCCTTAGGTCAGAAATGCAGGAAGAACTTCTTAAAAAGGGTGAGAGTTGCATTTACAATAATATTCTTTTTATGTCAACCTCTTATTGACAGAAATTGTAAATAAATGTCTATAAATTGGAAATTTATACATTTAGTACATTAGCGAGTCAAAAGAAATTAAGTACTGCCAGAATAACATTCACAGGCCAAAGAGAACCCACAGATGTAATAAAGAACAATAGACATTGTTCCCCTAACATTTTGATATTCTCTGGGCAAAGACATAAATAAAAGTCAAAGAATGTACAATGAGGACTGGGTGACCAAAACAGGGAACTGTATAACAACAACAAGTAAACAAACATGCAATTGTGACCCACGTAGATTTCCTACCAGGTAGCTCCAGGCCTGCGGGAACTGAGACCAGGACTCTTTTCTCATCTGCGGGAGGTGGGGCCACCCAGCAGCTCCCTGCTCAGGCTCTGGCTGGAGCTTCTGCTGCTGCTTCTGCTGCCGCCCTGGGTCCAGGTTCATCCCTGGGGGCTGCCTGGGTGTGGAGGCTCCTCTTTCCCCTCTGTCCTCAAAGTCCCTTCAGCAGCCCATTCCTAGGAGGGGTCTCAAAGGAAACAGAAAGTCCACGCGCCCATCGCTGGGGATGCAGCGTTCTTTGCCCTGAAGCTCAGGGGCTGAGGTGGGGGTCAGTGGAAGTCATCTCAGACCTGAACTCTGACTCGGGAACCCTGAGCCTCCATCATTGGGGTCATCTGCCAATTCCCAGGAGTTTCTAGAGCTATGACCCCCTCTCATCAGCCCTCAGGATGAATGCCTGTGCTTTGCTCACAGGGGAGATTTCTTCGGACACTTTTGCACTGACACCAGAGCATCTAAGGTGCATCATACAATTGGGTCTTTTGGAACTACTACCTCTCCATGCCCCTCAATGATCCAGCCATTGATTCTTCCTGTTTAATTGCGGTGTCTAACACTTGCTGAATGGCGCTGAATAATAATGGAGCTAAAAGTCACAGTGGCTGCTCCTGATTTGTGGCGTTTCCACAAATTATCATCACCAGGCACCAATGAGAGAATAGTGGGTGCTTTTACCATATATGTTTCACAAATCACTACGTAAGTTCTTGATACATTAATGACATTTTTCTCAAACTGAAAAGAAAAAGTGTTTTGCCTTTCCTTTCCCCCATAATTAGTGGAGGCAGCGCTGGGCCATTTCAGTTCCTTAGATGGTCACACGTCCAGGGCCACCCCTTTGTGTGGCTCCTCTTACTGTCCAAGGGCGGCAGACCCCACCTCAATATTCCCACCTCTCCATCGTTTGTTACCTGCCCTACAAACAGGAGAAGAAACACATCATAAACCCTAACCGGACTCTATCTAGGGTCTCCCACAGAATTATGAGGAGTAATGCCCTACAAAAAGCCGTTGGCTTTCTAGTTACTAAAAATGAAGAAGCAAAAGGATATTTTTTAAAATGCCATTCATGAGGGCATGAAAAAGAATGAAATACTTAGGACTAGGATTAGCCGAGTAGGTGAGGGGCTTATAAACTGAAAACTACAAAACATTACTGAGAAAAATTAAAGCAGATGTAAATAAGTGAAAGGAGACCTGGGTTCATGGATTGGAGGACTTCATCCTGTGAAGGTATTGATCAATCCTGCCCAATTGATCTGCATGTTCCAAGCAACCCCCTCATGTGCTCACGTCTCCCAGTTTAATCCCCAAAAGTCCACAGATCACCCCGTTCTGGTTCTTTGGGAGGAAGGTGGAAAAATATCTGTTCTTTTGGACCTAGATATTAGATACCCAACCCCTGGAATTCTACTCCATGGCAAAGACAGGCATCAAAAGGCCTGTGCTGCCCTACAAATGACAGAATATAGAGATCCGTAGGCAGACACACTCCCAGTAGGGTGAAGGGCAGTCATGTCAAATTGGAGTAGCTGGTAGCCCTCCACCTCTGCACACACTTGGAGAGAGAGTCACCATGCTCACCCAGCCACATCTCCAGAACCCACCCATCCCCTTGGAGAAGTAAGTGTCCCAGGTGACTGACTACATTCACTAGGAACAGAAAGCCTCCAAACCCAGAAGACAAACTGGTTTACGCCCCCCAGCAACACAGTCTAGCCTCTCACAATTGCTGGGGTCTGGCTGCAGTAAAACACTTCAGCATTCACATAATATTAACAGCTAGTATTTATTAATAACAAACATTTCATTATTCTCGTAACATGAAAAGCTAATACTCATTGAGTGCTAGGGATGGGTAATATGGTAGGCTGCATTCCAAAACTTGGCACATGTTAGCCATTTAAAAAAAAAAAAGGCCTGTGCCAGGTGGGCTGAGGGGATCTGACAGGAGAATCTAAAACAACCACCACAGTGACAACGTCAAACTGTAAGAGAACCACGGAGAATTAGGATGAGGTCTGAGCTACTTTGATACTCACAACCTTACACCTTTTACATGTCTTAAGGTGAAGGTGGACCCGTAATGACCCCAGACCCCTGGTAGGAGCAAACTCACCTGTCAGGTGATCCTGAAATATCTGAGAACAATCACTGTACAATTATTCCTTCTAATTCTCCCTTTTTCTCTTAAGTGTTAAATCCTCCTTATCTTCAAATGTGATGCACACAAAATTACATATCTTTCCCACTGTAGCAGAGGAACTTTGTTTAATAGGCACCAAAGCATCTAGTGTGGATCTCTGTCTGACAGGATTTGAGGACTCAGACACAGATAATGAGAAAGGAACACAACTACCATGCACATTGTGTGAAACAGACACTGTAGCAGCAACTCTGAAATGAATATAAAATCACATTTCATATCACACTGTGAGAATAAGAATTTTGTGGCCATACTTCAAAACTTACTGGAGAATTTTCCTCTCCCCACATCCCAACCCCCTCACTGGCTCTTCCCACACCCCTTCTGCTCCATATCAGACGGTTTAGGGAAATTCAGATAAAAAATGCTCCATGGTGTTCACACCAACGTGTTCAGATACAATATAATTTTAATTTCTGATTATGAGTCACATGTTTTCCTATTTTTATCTGATGTTTTGGAAAAATCTCAAAATTTAATGGTTGTATTATTATTTTCCTTCTAAAAAACTGCAGGTACATTGAAGCCACCCTAGTTTTTTGATGGCTTCTCAGAGAAAAAGGGAGCTGCCCCACATGTCTAGTGCTGGTCTGGGTGTCAGCATGCCCAGCCCGGATGCACTGGACTGTTGTGACCAGCAATGGTGTCAAAGACTGTGTTGGCGGAGACCCCGGTCCCTCCACAGACCACACAGGACTCTGCGGGTCTGCACTGGGTTTCATGCTGGAGGAAGCAGTGCCCACTGATCCTCCACAAGGAGCAAGAAGTGATTCCACTGGGGAGGGAGCGAGGGTCACAGTCACGGGATGAATGTGATGTTTGGGATGAACTAGATCCCTGGGGCCAGGAGGTGGAGAGCACATCCATTTATAACTCAGCCTTCAGGCTCTGCAGAGAAGAATTCAGGTTTGAGAAACGTAGGACGTGGGGGAGCTGATTAGGGGAAGGATGTCACCCCCATCACTCAGTGTCTCATCCCTGTGCTGTCCCCAGTCTGTGTGAAGTCCCAGCATCTGCCTCACATCAGGTGACACTGGGCACAGAGAGGCAGGAAGCTGATTTGCATAAGGCCCTTCCTCCTCCTAATGGGTCTGGGAGGCGTGAAAAGGCCCGGGGACCCCACACTCCAGCCCAGGAGGCTGAGGAGGCCGTGTCCTTGGAGTGTCCCCACCATGGCCTGGACGGCGCTTCTGCTCGGGCTCCTCACTTATGGCTTAGGTCAGGCGCTGGGACTCTGCATCCTTGGGGGTACCTACAAGCAGGGCCTCAGGGGATCTTGTCTGCATAACAAGCTCTGTCTCTCTCCTGTCAGTTTTAGGTGTGGATTCTCAGACTGTGGTCCAGGAGCCATCAGTGTCAGTGTCTTCAGGAGGGACGATCACCCTCACCTGTGGCCTTAGCTCTGGGTCAGTCACTACCGGTTACTACCCCAGCTGGTACCAGCAGACCCCAGGCCGGGCTCCCCAAACTGTTATCTACAACACAAACAGCCGCCCCTCTGGGGTCCCTGGTCGCTTCTCTGGATCCATCACTGGGAACAAAGCTGCCCTCACCATCACAGGGGCCCAGCCTGAGGATGAGGTTGACTATTACTGTAGTCTCTACGTGAGTAGTGGTAGTTACTATTGCACAGTGATATAAACCCATGGGGAAGTGCTACCAAAACCTACTCATGTGCTCAGAGGGCTCAGCCCTTAGAGACAGGAGAGGCAGAGAGAGGGTGGAAATGGTCAGCACCCCATGGGGAGTGAGGCTCCGGGGCCTCATCTCCTGTCCAGTGGTTCATGGCCGTGTGCCTCCTCCAGTCTCTCCCAGGTGTGTCCATCTCTCCAAGGGGACCCCGCTCTGACTATAGATGGGGAGGGGTCCCAGCTCCCAATCATATCTACCAACAATGACACTGAGGGACCCCAGTATGACCAGCACGACTATTCTTGTCCAAAGAGAATTAACAGACATACCCAACTTCATTAATTTGATGATGGAGAATAAATTAATATTTATGATTTTTTCATATATGCACAACAGCTAGATCCATAGCACATTTGCTGATCTGTTTATATACCACATGCTTATAGTCATTGCATTGTGAAGCTAATGATGGAAAATAAGCATTTTAAAAATTCCATGTTCGATGGTATCCTAGAGACAGTTCCTGCTCTTTTATAGCCTTTTCCCATACTTATTAGCTTTTCTGATTTTGAACATCATTTAATTAAAGCTGACATAGTTTTATATGTAATTTTATATATAGTTTTATATTTTGTCATGTAATATTAAAATTCTTTTACATTTTACTGATGACTACTTTGGTAGATTTTTAAATACGTGCATGTTTCATTTTGGAAAGTGTTGCTTTCTGAGAAATTGAACAATTAGTGTCTATCACGAACTGTGCTCACAGTACAGGGCGTGGCCGTGGATGTTCATGGACTGACAGTGACCAGCCATCAGCCCAGGCCCCCAGCATCATTTCCACCCAGAGCTGGACTTTGACCAGGAGAAGCAGGGGGCGCTATGGATCTCCCCAGGGTCTGCAAAATGGGCGCCCCCTGCTGTGTGACCCCCCAGACTCCCAGGTCTGGGATGTTGGGGCCTGTGTGTGTGATGGGGACTCAGCAGTGTGTCCTCTCTGCGCTGGGCAGGGTTCCTGCTCACAGGTCACTGTGGGCTCCGGCTGCAGCTTCCTCCTGCTTCCTCCTGGGGGTCAAACTCTGAGTCTCACCCATCTCACCCCAATTTCCTACACTCACTCATCTCACCCCAATTCCCTACACTCACCCATCAAAGGAGGGGAGTTGAAAGAGATCCCGTCGGTACTTTAGAAAAGCAACGACCACCTTTAGAAAAGCAACGACCACAACACAACAGGACTGAAAACGGGGCTCTGAGGCCATGAGGGACAGTGTGGGACAATCCTGAGATGGCCCCTCCCCACTGGGAAACTGCTCAGGACTCCAGGGGGTCCAGCCATCCATGTGCTCACTGGGCCACGCTGACCTGCCAGGACCCAGGGGTCACCAGGAGCCAGGCACCTCCCTCCGGGTCCCTCCTTCTCCCTGAGGGCACCCAGGGCAGGGAGGCCAGGAGCACAGACAGCAGGTCTATGTGCAGATGTGACTCTGCCCCGTGTGGATCTGGGGGATAGAAAGGGACTTCGGGAAGCAAAGTCCCCACACCAGCGCTGAGGGCTCCGTGTCTGAGGCTCCACCATGACCTGGGCACCCCTCCTGATCACCTCCTCTCTCCCCACATGGGGAGACAATCTACCTGGGGGTGGGCCGGGGACCCCCAGCTCTGCTCCTCAGCCCTCTCTGCTGCACAGGGAGCAGGGTCCTGCTCTCAGCCTCCTCTCTGCTCCCTCACAGCTACTGTGTCCCCAGGACAGACGGCCACACTCTCCTGCCCTGGAAACAGCAACAATGTTGGCAGCGAGGGGGCAGCTTTGCAGCAATACTCTGGCTGGGTCCCCAAACTCCTGACCCGCAGGAGTCACAACCGGCCCCCATGGTCTCAGAGAGGTTCTTGGGCTCCAGGTCAGGCGGCGGGGCCTCCCTGAGCATCTCTGGGCTCCAGGCCGAGGCCGAGGCTGATTATTCCTGCTCAGCCTGGGATGGCAGGCTGGCTCCTCACCTGGTGCTTCACGCCAGGGGGGTGGTGAGCCCCAAGACCTGAGCTCCCAGCTTCACCGGGCATGTGGGGCTCACAGAGCATCGGTTACTGTCCCCGGACAAGACCGGGCTGGGTTCCCACTGACACTGATGGGTGCGATGTCGGTTATTAAAAGTAATAATGTCAGTGAATGGAGCTGAGGCTGTATAAACATATGCACCTTCACATGCACTAAGACAGTAAAAACAGGATTTCAGGGTTTAATTAAGGGGATAATCTTTTCCCTGACTTTTCTTTCTGTTCCATTTGAAGGAGCTGGAGTCACAAGCTCTGAGGGTCCACTTCCCTGACCTCGAGTGAGCGTTCACCAGCCTCACCAGGAGCCACCCTACCCCTTCTTCTGACCTTGGCACACGCCCTGACCTCTGGCCCGAGGGCTCTGCCTGTCTCTGCAGGGGGATCACCTGACTCCTCCCTCACATTCCTGCTGACCCATCACAGCTTTGTTCAGGGTCCTTTGTCCCCACCCCTGCGCACACCCCAACCTGCACACAGGACACGTCACCACGTGTGTGGCCTGCTGCCCCCTGTCACTGTCCTTTCATACACACGTGCTGTGACTGCACAGCAGGCAGGGCTGGGCGGTGGGGCTACAGTTCACAGAGATGCACATTTTGGAAATATGGTCAGTTTCCATGGAGATGAGAGTCCCAGGGTGAGAGTATTCCTGTCTCCAGGGTGGACCTGGAAAGGCCCCATCACCCCACTCTCCTGGGAGTAACATCAGCAAAGCCTGCTGTACAATGGGACACTCTGCAAGGGGGCTGGGACATCCCAGTGGCTGGGGGAAGCACCTGTGGCCAGCAGGGGGCGCAGTGCAGCGTCCCAGAGAGGGGGCTGGGTCAGACAGCGGGGAAACCACTCAGGGCTCCAGGGCGCTGGGCAAACTGTCCTCCCTGATGTGGGACCCTCCTTCCTGTGAGGCCCGG
>RJWK010070976.1:0-10786 GCA_004363435.1 Platanista minor | reverse complement strand
ATAGCACAGGGAGATCAGCTCAGTGCTTTGTGATCACCTGGATGGGTGGGATGGGGAGGGTGGGAAGGAGGGAGACGCAGGAGGGAGGAGATGTGGGAACATATGTGTATGTATAATTGATTCACTTTGTTATAAAGCAGAGACTGACACCATTGTAAAGCAATTATACTCCAATAAATATGTTAAAAAAATAAAAAAAAATAAAAAAAAATAAAATAGATAACCAACAAGGACAAAAAAATAAAAAAATAAAAATAAAGTATGATAGTATTTAAATGTTAATTTAATGTAAGTACTATCCATTTATCTGTCATTATCTAATTATCTAATGAAAAATTTCTAATGTATATACAAAATTCCAAGTCAGAGACTTTTAGTCATTATTGAGAAATGTGAAATATATTTATGTTCAATCTCAATTTCTCTTTCTCTCTCTCTGCCCCATCTCTCTCTCCCTCTCACCTCACTCCTTCCCTCTCATCTCACTCACTCCCTCGCTTTGCTCCCACCTCACCCCTTTTCCTCTATCATAGCATCAGAAGAAGAAGAGGCAACTTCAGCAGGTAAAGTTCTTGTGCTGTAAAGATTATTCCTATTTATTTTAATGCCCTTAGTAATATAGACCGTTTGAAATGTATTTGTTCAGGTTTCAACCACAAAACTGGCACAGTTTTATTTATTTACTTTATTTCTTGAACCCATCATGCAGTCCCAGACTAAATGATGTTGGTTATGAGTTTTAAATAAAAAGAGAAAATAATTGAAAATGAACTGTCACAGAGGAAATCATAACACAAAAAGTCACATCACTATTACAGAATAAGGAAAATTGGAAAATTAAAACATTGAGAAAAATGCCAATAAGTAATAAAATGGGGAGAACAAACTAAAATGATAAAATGCAGAAAAATAATAAAATGAGACTGAAATTAAAAAGAGGAAAATGATAAAACATACTTTCAGAAATATGACTTATCATGATAGAATACTGCATTATCAGATATGACTAACATTGAATATGATATTCATTTAAATTTAAGGATAAAAATCATGTTGTTGCCTCAAATACTCATTTTCGTTAAGAAAATAATTTTTGCAGTTATAACTTAATGATGCTGAAACTTGGCATCATGACTATGCTCCTCATCCATCTAATCAGCATTGATCAAGAACAGGCTCAGGTCTCAACTAAATACTGTGAGGAATGCAAATGGTAGAGAAGGCCTGGTATTTTCAACTTGGTTCTAGGACAGTGGGATGGGTCAAAGACCAGGCACATTTATAAGGAGAAAGCAGGCACCACAGCCAATCTGGTTAGCAAATAATAAAAGGCCCAGGCTAGTAGACTAGCAACATCAGGAAAAAGGGATAAAGCACTGAGATGGAGGGGTTAGATGCTGGTTGGAAGAGAAAGACCAGAACTTAGCACCAGATTCTTTCTTAGGCAATTGAGGAAGGGAGTTAGGCCTGAGAGACAGGAGCAGGAAATGGTTACTGAAGCTAATGGACAAAAATGGGCTTGATTGTATAGGAAATGGGGAATGTAGCCCAGTTATTGGAACTCAGGTACAGAATAGGGTCTTTTCAATTCATAGACCTAACTTATTTCAATTGGTAGGAGACTTCTTGATTTCTACCTTCTTCTAGAACTGGGCAGGGATTTTTGCCTGTAAAAGTGGTTCAAAACATCAAAAATTCAATGGAAGAAAATGAAATAGACATCTTACAAATATCTTTGGTAAACTCCAAGGATGCCATATTGCATTATACTCATTTTCACTGCCTTGAAATGGAATCACAGAAGATAAACTCTCAGTTAATGTTTCATTTTCATAATATTGTTAGATAGTTTATAACCTGATTTGGATGACAAGAACTCCCTATAATTTTCTCCTATTATAGTCAGTATTATGTAGCCTATTTTTAGGAACAACCTAATCACATGACTCAGTAGCAGACTTATGTGTTGTTACGAGTTTCCTCTGCCTAGTTTCTGACTTCTTTTTGCCCTGACTTGAGGCTTTAGTGTTGACAGGCTTGCTCAAAATCTCTGTCTTTCTCAGCCTTAGTTGAATTTTCTCTTGGTGTGAGTACCAGTCCTTGTGAGCCTATGCTTTTCTAGAGCAGTTTCATTCCTCTAATATTCTTACACCTCATCCCTAGCTATGTTGCCTGCCAAGCAGTTTTGGTGACTTTGCAAAAGAATTATTATTTTTGTATGATGAAGATTAATTTTAATTTAATGTAAGTAATACATATAACTATTTCTTGGTATAATTTTCTTATTTTAAAATTATTTTAATAATTTCTCTGCTTATTAAGAAGCTCTTTTGTAAATGCAACTGAACATTTTCCCCAAATATTTATTTGACTCTAGAGTGATCTGAACATCATAGAGTTTAAATTATGTTTTTAAAATATTTTTGTTTTCATATATGACCAGATGTTTTTGTTGTGATTTTAGCATAGATGATTAGAA
The DNA here is from genome assembly GCA_004363435.1 of Platanista minor. Classification (NCBI taxonomy): domain Eukaryota; kingdom Metazoa; phylum Chordata; class Mammalia; order Artiodactyla; family Platanistidae; genus Platanista; species Platanista minor. The sequence goes on along the minus strand of RJWK010070976.1, from coordinate 8,307 downwards.
TAGAGCAAATGTATTAAGTAATATTTTAACTAAATAGTTTCACATACAGATTACATTAACATTAAGAAAATTTGCATTTAGTAAAGCAGACATTCCTTTTATATGTAACTGCCAACGAGAGCCAAATGTTCTTCCGTTAATTTTATCAAAGTGTATAATAAAAAGTATTATTGTGTAGTTGTATTAAAACTTTTGACAAGGTATTATGAGATTTGTAAAGGCTTGATTTCATAAGGAATATGAATAATAGTGGAAAGTGGATTGTGATTTTGTTTTAGAGCTTTTTTGGTACTTCTTGCCCCCAATTTTTTCAACAACTATTTTTCTCAATTAAATATTTATTATTCTGTTTATGTGTCTTTTTCAGTAATATTTATCAAAATATATCTTTTATTTTAAACTATTACCCAAAATATATTTAATATATTGTTGATAGTCTCTGTTTTTACTTTCATCTCCTTCCATCAACAGTTTATCTAGAATGATCTTTCCCAAGCTCAGACTCTTTTAATTTATCTTTTTGATCCTTCTTTAATTTATCTTTCTTTCAGTTATTTCTCCATTCTGTTTAAATTATCAGTGAAATGCAATCATCTGTTTGCCACAGAAATTGTACCTGAATTAAACTTTCATATGTCCCCACATGATATCTTTATCAGTTTCAAATTCTTCCTTCAGCTTCATGGCATAATTGGACTGTAACTTCTTCTAATAATATTTCAGTTTCTTTAAATTAAATAATTCAGATATTTCTAATAGATCTGCTCCTCCTCAAAGTTCAACAGTAGAAGGAATAAAGTAAATGGGGGTGTTTCTTGCTGCCAGATAGTCACAGGCTCATGATCACCAGTTGTTAATATATGAATTATAAGTTAAAAATTAATATTTTAAAAAACAAATATATACATGGTTTATCTAAATGTGCAGGTGCCTAGTGGATACTACAGAATGATACTATTTATTAAATATTTGCAATGTATGGATATTATATAGCAAATCTAGGTTATTTTTACCCCAGAGGTACACAGAATTGGATTAATTATAATTCAATAATCATGAAAAATTCTCATTGTCCAGAATATTTTTTAGAGAAAATAATAGATTTCTGTATGGACTAACATATAGTATAAAAAAAATTAGAAAGAGACAATATAACTCTGAGAAAATTAATGAGATATTAGATAGTGTTTTACTTGTGTTATAATGCTGCAAAATGATTGTGCTTTTCTCTTTACAATAGAGTATATTTGATTTGACTTATATTTAGAATTTTTATAACTGCCATCATTAAAGCAGACAAGTGATTCCTCTACTCTGTTACCATCTGTTTCTGTTTACAATATTTTTATGCTTCACTCTGTCTTTAGTCATTTTTTCAAATATGCATAATTTCTCTTATTTGAACCTCTAAATTGCCATGTAAAAAGCAAGTGCTTAGTAACTGCTTTTTTGGTGTTGATTTATAGAGGGGATGCATAATATGTCACATCTGTGTTTCTACTCATGGAGATGTATCCCCTTATTGAATATGGAACATCCATTTGTTAATTATTTTCATCTTGAAATGTTCTGATGGGATGCATTAGCCCAGAGCAACATGTTTGTAGTATCTGAGTTACTAGTGCAGTTTCACCTAACACCTGTTTCTGTAACTACCAGACACTTCTTTTTATTTATCTTAGTTGAATCTTATGTTCAGGTATTTAAACATCTTATCATTGAGTACAAAAGCACATCTATGAACTGTACAAGAAATTCCTTCAAACTAGGTAATATCCTAAGGTCTAATTATAAACTAATGAGATTCATTTTTTTAAAGAAACCATAACAGATACTATACCTCCAAATGAGTCATGTTTAGAGGTGATATATATATAATCCAGTTATGTTGCTTTTGCTCAAATAATTTTGGTAACTCTCTTTTGAAATTTCCTTCAGATATTGCAACATCAGTTATCCCCTTTTATAGTCTCAGAACTGTGTTACTACATTCATCAGACACTGGTCTAAAAACCTTCAAAAACAAAGATTTGCAAATATTAAGAGAGTGTGCATGTGTGTGTGTGTGTGTGTATCTGTAGGTGTAAGATACAGATCCATTTATAACTTTAATAACACTCTTTAATAGAGTTAAGTCAGCGGCTGCTTCTCCCATGTTGCACAAATCCAATTTCTAGTTATCTTCTATTTAAATTTCATAATAAGGAGAGACTTGATAAACTGATTACTCCAATGCCTTTGTCTGTGTTCTTTAAGAAATTAAGACATTTACATTAGAAAATTGACTGCTACAAATGAACTAATCCATATAAAATTTAATTCATTAACTATAAGGTCTATCAAATTAGGCTTATTGTCATATAAATTTCTCCTTTCCTCTTTATGTTTTTTTGTCTTATTAGCTATTATTTTACCTCTCTATAAATACCATTTATTCATCAAATTAATGAAGTCATTATAAGAATTAAAAGAGGGCTAGAAATGGAAAATGTTACTGAATGGGATCAATCAGTCAGAAAATGACACAGTTGAGATATTGTAGCTGTACAATAAATCAGTGGCTAAAGTTAATAAAACCATAACTTCCTATTTTTTGTTTATACCACCTCAGAAGCAAATCTTGATTTTTTTTCTTCTCTTGCTTAAAGGGAGATTTTTAATTGCTCTAATTGTCATTTGTCATTTTTTTAATGTCAAAGAAAGAGACTGGGGATTCCCTGGTGGCCCAGTGGTTGAGGGTCCGCCTGCCGATGCAGGGGACACGGGATCGTGCCCCGGTCCGGGAAGATCCCACAGGCCGCGGAGCGGCTGTGCTCCGCAATGGGAGAGGCCACGACAGTGAGAGGCCCGTACCGCAAAAAAAAAAGAGACTGAGTTTGAATTTGTATAAAAGTAGTTATTAATACTGTTAGCTCATATAATATCAAAAAATATGATTAGAAAAAAATGGAATTTTCAGATGAATGTAAAAGGAAAATCTTTTTAGCCATCAGCTATGTTAAAACACTGAAGTGCAAAAGCCATACTCTTCTTCACATGTTTATAAAGTTAAAATTTCATAATTTAGTTAAATGTAAAAGTGCATTTCTGGCCTATTAATATCAGATCCCAGTTGGTAGTGATGATACAGGTTACTGCCTGGATACAATAGTTTATAGTAGACTCTTGTGACCTCTGTGATGCCCATCAAAGGTGGAGACAGTGTTGATTCAGCACAGCAGAACTTCATCATTTTTACTAGCTCCTTCTAAATCTTTTAGTATGTTTAATCTTTTTTTTTTTTTTTTCCTGTACGTGGGCCTAGGCTCCGGATGCGCAGGCTCAGCGGCCATGGCTCACGGGCCCAGCCGCTCCGCGGCATGTGGGATCTTCCCGGATCGGGGTACGAACCCGCGTCCCCTGCATCGGCAGGCGGACTCTCAACCACTGCGCCACCAGGGAAGCCCTGTTTAATCTTTTAAATGATCAGTTTGGCCACTGAGGAAGTACACCTAAGAACTAATAATATATACATATAATAGAACATTGACTAGCAGTAATAAAGATTTAAGGCTATATATATTACATATATATATTCATAGTTTTATAAACAAACTATATATATAGTTTAAAACAAATATGTTATATATCTGTGCAGCTAAACACAGGACGCAGTGATTAGATATTTTTCTCTTGTTTTTGAAATACTAAATCTTAGTCCTACAAAATCATTACTTCCGTTTATGGCAGATTTTGTGATTTTCTTAATTATGCTACAGATGCTTTTAGATCTCTTTCCTGTTTTCTTATAGAATTTAATTCTGCATGGCAGACTATGCTCAATTATTCTACAGCTCATGCTTTTGAAAAGGAATGATATCTAACCATATTATTCTCTAATGAGCGTAACACTATTTTTCATTTTGACCTTAGCACTTTCTTTCCTTGGGGGTCTAAAGCAAAGCTTCACAACCTCGTTTTTGTTCACCTTACATTTGTTGCAAATTTTCTCCTTATTTATATAGACATGCCTATTTTCCCTCTAGTGCCTGGAGCAACGTTTCTAATTATATTGTCAAGTATATTCTTGTTCATAAATATATGCTAAGCAGGCTTCACTATTAAAACCCAATATATAAAACTAAAAAGTGTACTGCTATAATCTCTGGAAAATAGAAAGAAGTCATTATTTGTAGATTTCTCAGTAGAATAGGGAAGAAATCGTTGCCTCTAAAGATTTATCTTTGGTCAGTTCACTAAGACATTCGTTAAAGAACAAATACTGTGGGCTTCGCTGGTGGCACAGTGGTTGAGAGTCCGCCTGCCGATGCACGGGACGCGGGTTCGTGCCCCGGTCCGGGAAGATCCCCCATGCCGCAGAGCGGCTGGGCCCGTGAGCCGTGGCCACTGAGCCTGTGCGTCCGGAGCCTGCGCTCTACGATGGGAGAGGCCACAGCAGTGAGAGGCCCGCGTACCGCAAAAAAATAAAATAAAATAAAATAAATAAAGAACAAATACTGCTTACTTCTTTTTTAATAAAATAAAACTTCCTTATTGATAGATATTTGATAGTGACATTGAATTGTGAGAAAAATAGTTGTTTTTCAAATTTCTGTTATATGTAGATAGTATTTTTCTTATTTCATATTTGAGAAATATTCATATTTAAGATAAACTTTAAAATAGTAATAAAGTTATATACATGGAAAGGAAAAGTGTATCTGTCAGTGTTCTCTGGAGGAGCAGAATCAAAAGGCTATATATGTATATAAAAGAGATTTATATTAAGGAATTGGCTCATGTGATTGTGGGGCTGGCAAGTCTGAATTCTATAGGGCAGGCCGGCTGAACTCAGGCAGGGGTTCTTGTTTACAGCCTTGAAGCAAAGTTTTTTCTTCTCAGGGAAACCTCACGTTTTGCTTTTAAGGCCTTCAACTGATTGCATGAAGCCCACCCATATTATTATGGAGGGTAATCTGCTTTACTTAAAGTCAACTGATTGTAGATGTTAATCACATTGACAAAATACCCTCAAAGAAATATCTAGGCTAGTATTTGATCAAGCAACTGGGTACCACAGTCTAGCCAAGTTGACACATAAAATTTAACCATCACAGAAAGTGAGTAAAAATTATATAAACACAAAATATTTTAATTTTCAACAAACCTATTTCAGGAAAATAGACCAAGCATAATTTGCAATGTTTAATAACAATGCGTGTTGCCCCACTATCTGGGTACACTTAGACTTCAAGCCTTTTTTTAATTTCTAGTACTCCTTGCATTGGATGGATTCATCTTTAAGGCCATCTCCAATTGTCTGGGTCAATTTTTTTGCTGTCCCAAGTTTCACCTCAAGTTTATTACAAATAGAGCACTGAGAAGTATTAATTTAATATTCCAGGGATTTGTTGGCTCAAGGAAGGCATCAAGCATTCCCGTTCATAATGGGTAGGGTAAAACCCCGTGTACCCGAAGGCCTGAACCTATACCTTTAGGTGTTTTTATGTTCAGATAAATAGCTGTCTCCTACCTGTACAGTATTTACCTTTTACAGATTTCATTTTCATCATCTGTAAAATGGATTAATAATAGTGCCCACCTTAAATGTTTGGTGGAAGGATCAAACATGATGATACATTAAAGTGTTTATCACATCATGCCCATCCTATAATAAGTACAAGGAATCTAAGCCGTTCTTTTTACTTTTATTATCATCAGTGTTGTTTCCCATATTATTGTTATTGTTATTTTGATTATGATTATTTGTCAGGCAATGTGCTAAGCGCTTTAGGTGTTTTTTATTTAATTTTCACAATAAAGCAATGAAGCTAATTTTATATATATATATATATATATTCCTACTTAAAGAGGAGAACACTGAATTTTAAAGCATAAAGAAATATGCCCAGGGTTACATAATAAGCAAGCAACAAAAGGAGGATTCAATTTCAAGTTTCTTTGGAGAAACTTGTACTTATTCTAATGAAGCAAACTGCCTTTTATTCACTTATAAATAGTTTTAAATAGCATATATTTCTTTCATTTGTAAAAGTAATGCACAGTTATTCAAGTTTTTTTTTTTTTTTTTTTTTTGCGGTACACGGGCCTCTCGCTGTTGTGGCCTCTCCCGTTGCGGAGCACAGGCTCCGGACGCGCAGGCTCAGCGGCCATGGCTCACGGGCCCAGCCGCCCCGCGGCATGTGGGATCTTCCCGGACCGGGGCACGAACCCGTGTCCCCTGCATCGGCAGGCGGACTCTCAACCACTGCGCCACCAGGGAAGCCCTATTCAAGTTTTTTGTCATGCATATATTATAAAACTGTACCTAATAACATGCAAAATTTTACCTATTATTTTAAATGATAATCTGATTGCTATAGTAATTTTATGGACCTTGTAGACAATTTTAAAATAATAAAATAGGAAATGGAAATCCCTCTGACTACCTTCATCCATATTGAATATTTGCATTTTCAGACAACATTCTGCCTCCATCTAGTTGCTCTTACAGTCTTCTGCATCTCAGTGGCTCAATCCAAATCTTCAAGGTCAACTTTGATAACACCCACTACATCCCATTCTCACCAGGCCCTTTTAGCCTCTTCTTACAAAATATACCCAAAATCTAATCACTTCTTGCCATCACATATACTATCACCCTTGTCGAAGTCACAATCTTCTCACACTTGGCTTATCATGCAGTAACCTTCTGAGTGGTCTTCTTGGTATCCTTGACCCCTCTGCAGGTCCTTCTCAACAGAGAGGCCAGGATAATTCTCCTACAAGACCATGAGATCCCGTCAGTCTTCAGCCTTAAGGCTAATTTAGTACCTCTCAATCAACCCTGCAGTAGATTTAGGATTGAAACTGGATATAATTTGCACCCTTCATTACCTCCCTGGCTGCATTTCCTCTACAGCCACCCTGTCCTTCCTATTCATACAACAAACACAAACCCTGAGCCCATCCCAGTCTTGGGCAGGGCTTTGCACTCATAGGTCCATTGTCTGACGCTTCTCCTGCAAGTATCTGCATGACACCTCCATCACACCCTTCATGTCTTGATATCACCTAACACATGTCTTGATGATGTAGATTTTCTCAGTCCCTTTCTTTTTCTCTTCTTCTTCTGGAACCCCTATAATTTGAATGTTGGTGCCTTTAATGTTGTCCCAGAGATCTCTGAGACTGTCCTCTATTCTTTTCATTCTTTTTTCTTTATTCTGCTCTACAGTAGTTAATTCCACTATTTTATCTTCCAGTTCACTTATCCATTCTTTTACCTCAGTTATTCTGCTATTGATTCTTTCTAGAGAATTTTAAATTTCATTTATTGTGTTGTTCATCATTGTTTGTTTGCTCTTTAGTTCTTCTAGGTCCTTGTTGAACGTTTCTTGTATTTTCTCCATTCTATTTCCAAGGTTTTGGGTCATCTTTACTATCATTACTCTGAATTCTTTTTCAGGTAGACTGCCTATTTCCTTTTCATTTGTTTGGTCTGATAGGTTTTTACCTTGCTCCTTCATCTGCTGTGTGTTTCTCTGTCTTCTCATTTTGCTTATCTTACTGTGTTTGGGGTCTCCTTTTCACAGGCTGCATGTTCGTAGTTCCCATTGTTTTTGGTGTCTACCCCCAGTGGGTGAGGTTGGTTCAGTGGTTTGTGTAGGCTCCCTGGTGGAGGGGACTGCTGCTTATGTTCTGGTGGATGATGCTGGATCTTGTCTTTCTGGTGGGTAGGATCACGTCTGGTGGTTTGTTTTGGGGTGTCTGTGAACTTATTATGATTTTAGGCAGCCTCTGTGCTAATGGGTGGTGTTGTGCTCCTGTCTTGCTAGTTGTTTGGCATGGGGTGTCCAGCACTGGAGCTTGCTGTTTGTTGAGTGGAGCTGGGTCTTAGCGTTGAGATGGAGATCTCTGGGAGACCTCTCACTGATTGATATTACATGGGGCTGGGAAGTCTCTGGTGGTCTGCTGTCCTGAACTTGGCTCTCTCACCTCATAGGCTCAGGCCTCACACCTGGCCGGTGCACCAAGACCCTGTCAGCCACATGGCCATGTACGTAGGGAGTTTCTTGCCTTTTAGAAAGTCTGAGGTCTTCTGCCCGCGTTCTGTAGGTGTTCTGTATGAGTTGTTCCACATGTAGATGTATTTTTGATGTATTTGTGGGGAGGAAGGTGATCTCCATGCCTTACTCCTCTGCTATCTTGAAGGTCCTCCCCCTTACATCTGCAAAGACCCTTTTTTTCAATAAGGTATCATTCAGAGGTTTGGGGATTTGGTCATGGACATATCTTTCTGGGGGACACCATTCAACATACTTCAAC
>RJWK010070975.1:0-10786 GCA_004363435.1 Platanista minor | reverse complement strand
AAATTGATACAGCCACTATGAAAAACAGTATGGAGGTTCCTTAAAAAATAAGAATAGAACTATCATATGACCCAGCAATCCCACTACTGGGCATATACCCTGAGAAAACCATAATTCAAAAAGAGTCATGTACCACAATGTTCACTGCAGCACTATTTACAATAGCCAGGACATGGAAGTAACCCAAGTGTCCATCGACAGATGAAGGTATAAAGAAGATGTGGCACATATATACAATGGAATGTTACTCAGCCATAAAAAGAAATGAAATTGAGTTATTTGTAGTGAGGTGGATGGACCTAGCATCCGTCATACAGAGTGAAGTAAGTCAGAAAGAGAAAAACAAATACCATATGCTAACACATATATATGGAATCTAAAAAACAAACAAAACAATGGTCATGAAGAACCTAGGGGCAAGATGGGAATAAAGACGCAGACCTACTAGAGAATGGACTTGAGGATATGGGGAGGGGGAAGGGTAAGCTGGGACAAAGTGAGAGAGTGGCATGGACATATATACACTACCAAAGGTAAAATAGATAGCCAGTGGGAAGCAGCTGCATAGCACAGGGAGACCAGCTCGATGCTTGGTGACCACCTAGAGGGGTGGGATAGGGAGGGTGGGAGGGAGGGAGACACAAGAGGGAGGGGATATGGGGATGTATAACTGATTCACTTTGTTATAAAGCAGAAACTAACACACCATTGTAAAGCAATTATACTCCAATAAAGATGTTAAAAAAACCCAACCCAGTGAAATATTAGTGTAACACTCACTAAGATGGCTATAATCAAAATGGCAGATGATGAGTGTTGAGGAGGAGGTGGAGAAACTGAAACCCTCAAATAGTTTGGCTGTTCCTTATACAATTAAATGTAGAGAAGTACCAAATGGCTTAGGATTTTCACTCTTAGTTATATACTCAAGATCATTAAAAACATACATCTAAAAAAAACCTTGTACATCAATGTTCATAGCAGCATTACTCATAACCTACATAATAAATGACCCTTATGTCCATCAGCTGACAAATGGATAAACAAATGTGGTATAGCTATACAATGGAGTATTACTGACACATGAAAAGGAATGAAGTACTGGTACATGCTATATCATTGATGATCCTTAAAAATATTATGCTAACTGAAAGAAGCCAGACACAAAAGAGCACATATTGTAGGGCTTCATTTATAGGAATTGTCCAGAATACACAAATTAATAGTTACAGAAAGTAGATTAGTGGCTGCCAGGTGCTGGGGTTTTGGGGGAATGGGGAGTGACTGCTAATAGGTGGAGGGTTATGAAAATGTTCTGGAATTAGACTGTGTTGATGGTTGTACAATTTTGTTAATATACTGAAAACATTGAACCAAATATTTTAGAAGGATTAATTTTATGGTACGTGAATTATGTATCAGTAAAGATTATATGAGAAAATGATGAAGGCAGAATAAAGACATCTTAAGAAAAAACAAAAACAAGAAAAAGCATAATGGAAAAATCTTAATAGAAAAGCAATTGAGTGACTATGTGATGTTTTATGCTATTTGCTTTTTGCCTTTGTTAATAATTGTGGAAGAAATTCCTGGTTCTTCCAAATATTTTCCATTCCTCCATATACAGTGATGAATTATATATTACAAATGTACAATGCTAATAAACCTTTTGAAATAAAAACCAGATTTATAATTCACCTTGGATTTTAAAGCCTAAAATAGACTTCATTTGTAGGGATAATTAAATGCAAGAGTACAATCTTTAGTTACAATGTATCATTACTTGTTACTATAAAACTCTTCATAAATTTATGACTTTATACTTCCTGAGATGGGCCACTGAGAATGAATTTATGTTTTCAGTATGAGGAAGAAATCTAAAATCCCTGCATTTAATTCCAGGTTTCTGCTCACAATTTGCCTCAAATTTTCCATTAATCCCTGCCAATTTATTCAATAAGCAAAACTTGAATTAATTTTACTGTTTGGCTTCTTATTGCACTTAGAAGGAAACAAATATCAGTTATGTTCCATAAAGCCTCTGCACCCTGACCTCTTTTTGTACCTGTTTTATGCTCACCTCTCTTGTACCACTCTCCTCTTTGCTGGCTTTTCTTTAGCCACATAGTTCTTCAGTTTTGCCTATAAGAGATCCATGATTCTAACTTCTTCATTAAGGTTATGGCATTAGGCTAGTTGGATCAATCCAACACAACAACCTATGAGCCAGTTACCTGTGTATGTAACAGTTTGTCCTTTAAGAACAGTGAAGCCGCTATCCTAATTACCTAATAGAGGGATACATTTGCCATCTTGGCTCCCTGCCTCTCTTTCTCTCTCACAAGCTTATTCAGTCAGATTCCAAATCTATGTGCTCCAAGTGTTTGGAGGTTTGAAGAGAGTGAAAGTCACATAGAACTGTAGAGAATTTGGTAAGATGTCAGTGAAAGATAAATATGAGAAGATGTTGGTACTTTGGAGGAGTATTGTTCAGATCCAGAAAATGCATATACTTTTAAACTTAATTAAAAGAGGTAAAATACCTAACTCAAAAGGCTGTTGTGAGAAGGAAATGAGATCATATAATAAATAATAACAAATCAACATTGAACTGCAGATGCTGAACAACTAGACGGACTCTCACTGACTGCTGGAGCAAGTACACTAATCTAGAGTAATTTTCATTTGTGAATAACTTTACCGTGTAGATGTTCAGAATCACTCAGTGTAAAACCACACATGCTGAAAACACACACACATAAAAGGTTCTGCTGAATATGTACTGCAATAAAAACTTTGAAGAGGTATGAATGAGACCATTTTCTGGTAGTAGAATACTTAAAATGGTATTAAGTGTGGTTAATAATTACTCCATAAAGGGGAAAATTATTCCCAAGGCTACATCTGTTCCAGAGTCCACTTGGTGTCCAAGATGCATCAGCAGCTGTGTCAGCTGCCAGGAAACATTTCCTCACAATTTCCACTCCTTCTTCTACACCCTGGTTTATCAGTAATATAAGTGTTAAATATGAAGAAAAGGTATTATGCAGTTAAATTAAATATATAAAATTCTTATTGTGGTTCTGACAGTTGAAATTGATATATGTAATAGATCTTGGGCAGATTTGGGGTCCCTGAGGTACAGCTGACATTTTTTTAAGTAGGACAGATGAATCAACAACCAAGTGTAAGGTTTTGCCAAATAGAAACAATTTTTTTCATCGTATTGTGCTTATAGTTCATTAAATGCTAAGAAAACAGACTGCTAGTTGCCATTGTATGATCCTATATGTATGAGAAATCAAAGGTTGCTCTCCATATGAAAATCAACAAAAATTCCAATATAAAAATAATTTTTAAATGACTACAGCTCTATTATTCTATTCTAAAGACAAGCTCAGCAATGCCATTTGCCTTTCTTTTTTCATACCAAAAAAGTGGAGAGATATGCACTTTAAGGAAAGTACTGTTTTGATTTTATAAATCTGTGTTACTCCAACCTGTCTTTTATAATTTTGTACTTTTCCGAAGAACTAAAGAGGAATATTGTGTTGCCTAGCAGTGCAAACATAAGTATGCAGTATAAATATGTGGTAAATTTACATTTCTGGATCCAAGCAAAGTTTTGCAGAGGTGCTTTTTTCTGGCCTTAGCTACTAACAGTACTCAGGTCCTAAGAAGTGCTTTTTTCTTTGTAATTCCTTATAGACCAAGACTAGCAGTTTATATATTTTATCTAAATTTATAATATCTTTCCCTAAAGTGCACATTTAATAAATTCCTTGAATCTATACATATTTTGGAATAGTCAGCACATGTAATTGTGACTTAGATTACTCTTAATTTGTCCTGCCCTCTTCGTCCATTCATCCAACCATCCATCCATCCATCCAACATTTACTGAGTACCTTACTCAGTGCCAGGCACTGTTCCATGTGCTTGGAGTGTATCAGAAGTAAGAAAGACCTCTGCTCTTGGGGAGCTTACATTCTAGATAATGGGAGATAGTAAAAAATAAATATAATGAGAAAATTATAAAATATGTTAGAAGATGATAAATTCTGTCGAAAAAAAAGTATAAGTAGAGCAGGACAAGTGGAATTACAGGTTCTGGAATAGAGTGGATAGAACAAATGTGGTATTAAGTAGTGTAGTAAATGTAGGCCTCATTGAGAAGGTAAGATTTGAGCCAGGACTTGAAGTGTGGGAGCTGGCCAAACAGCTAGTAGTGACAAGAGCATTCTAGGCACAGAGGAGAGCAGGAGCACAGTCCTGTATATAGGAGTTTGCTTGGTGGGCTTCAGGAAGTTCTTGGAGACCAGTGTGGCTGCAGTGTTGAGAGCAAGCAAAAGAGGAGAAAAGGAAGTCAGAGCAGTAATGCAAGCCCAGTGACCTAAAGATTTAGAGGGTATTTTCAGGACTTTAGAGTCTACTGTGAGGAAATGGCCAGCCATTGTAGATTTTAGCCGAAGAGTAATATGAATTTACAGTTCCTCTTGTAAATAATAACAATATCTGCAAATGCTCAAGTCCCTTATATAAAATGGTATAGTGTTTGCATGTAACCTACAGACATCCTCCCATGTACTTTATATTATCTCGATTGCTTATAATGCTTAATGCTATGTACATACTATGTAAATAGTTGCTGGTATGCAAATTCAAGTTTTGCTATTTGGAACATTCTGGAATTTTTTTCCCAAATATTTTCAATGTGTGGTTGAATCTGGGGATGGGAACCTGTGAATAGGAGGGCAGAATGCATTTAGATTTTAAAAGGATTATGCCCTATTCAGATAGGGCTGCTAGAACAAAATACCATGGACTGGTGGTTTAAACAACAAACATTTATGCCTTACAGTTCTGGAGGCTGGGAAGTCCAAAATCAAGGTGTCAAGAGATTCAGTATCTGATGAGAGCCTGCTTCTTGGCATGTAAATATCTACCTCCTTGCTGTATCCTCACATGGCAGAAAGAGGAAGCTCTGGTGTCTCTTCCTCTTCTTAAAAGGACACCAGTTCCATCATGTGGGCTCCACTCTTGTAGAGGGTATTATCTGAACCTAATTATCTCCCAAAGGCCCACCTCCAAATACCATAAAATTGGAGATTAGGGCTTTGACTTGTGAGCTGGGGAGTCGAGGCACAAACATTCAGTCCATGGCAGGTTCTTTTTTTTTTCTCTGTAAACACTAGATTGTAGAGGTGACAAGGATAGATCTATGAAGACATATAAGAAGGCTTTTGCTTTTTTTTTTTTTTTTTTTTTTTTAAGGTATGAGATTATGTCATTTCCACCAAGGTACTGGAAGTAGAAGGTGTGTGGACTGCTCAAATTCTGAATGCATTTCAGTGATGAAGCAAATAGCATCTCTTGGCAGTTCCTGATAGGTGAGGTATGATTCCAAAAGGCATAGATTTGAGAAACTGGAAGGATAGGGTTATAATTTAGGAGATGAGAGAGGCTGCAAGAGAAAGAGATTTGGGGGAGGGATTTGGAAGAGATAAAGCTGTGGTTTGATTTTGAAATTGAGGTTCCGTTAAATATCTAAGTGGCAATATCAAGTAGGCAACTGCATATGTGAGTCTGAAGATCGCACGAGAGGTCAGAACTATGGATATTCATTTATAAGGTGGTATATAAAGATATAAAGATATAAGACTAAACGAGATCAATAAGTGGATGAATGTAATTTTCCTCTTTACAGAGTAATTTTTTTTTTTTTTTTTTTGCAGTACTCGGGCCTCTCACTGTGTGGCCTCTCCCGTTGCGGAGCACAGGCTCCGGACGCGCAGGCTCAGTGGCCACGGCTCACGGGCCCAGCCGCTCCGCAGCACGTGAGATCTTCCCGGACCGGGGCACGAACCCGCGTCCCCTGAATCGGCAGGCAGACTCTCAACCACTGTGCCACCAGGGAAGCCCTACAAAGTAATTATTAACCACACATTCCATTGCCATGGAATGATCTCTGGGAAATTCCACATTAGAATAATAAGGACAAGAGAAGAAACTACCAAAGCAGATTGAGAGGGAACAACCGATGAGGCAAGAGAAAAACAAAGAAAGTTATGACATCTGAAGCTGAGTAAAATCTATCAAAAAAGAGAGAGTGACCATCTGTGTCAAATGCTGCTTATAGGTCAGGTATGATGAGGGATATAAATTGACCATTGAATTTAGCATTGAGGTTATAGTGACTTCAGCAAGAACACTTCTAACAAACAAACTATGAAATATGAACCTCTTCCTACCCTCTTTAACCCTGCCTATCCATCTTCAATTCTATCTTCTTCCAATTTTGAATGCCAGTCATCAATTTTTCCTTGTGTTTCAAATTACAAAAGGAATATATGTTAGTTGAATTAGTGAAACAATAATTTCATACCATTCTGTACTCTAACTGAAATAGTAAAAATATAAAATTATATTAAGGTTCAGGTTTTCATTTGCATTGACAAAAATTAGTCCTAATTACTGTGATAAAGCAATATAACTTGATTATTTTTAATAGTTGAATTTACATTGAGTAATATGTCTGAACCATAATTTAATCAATCTTTTCTGAACCAATAGGCATTCAGTGATGTCGAGTTTTAGTCCCTATAGATGATACTACTACAATCAATATTCCTGTTCAAATATCCTGATATAGTAGTGTTTTTGTTTCAACTGGATGATTTCTCAAAAGTGGAATTCAGAGTAAAAAAGTATGTGTATTCAAATTTTAATTGTTCAATTGTTGCACTCTCACTGGCAATTAATAAAAGTGTTCCTTTATCGTTATTAGCACTGGAGAGTATTAGTTTTGTTTTTGTTTTTTAGTATTTTCTAATCTGAAAGATACACTACTTGTTGCTGTAATTTGCATTTCCCTGAATAGCAATCAGGGCAAGCACCATATAATGTTAATGGTCTTTTGGTTTTATTCTTCTGTGAATTACCTGTTCTTTCCTTTTGTCCATCTAAATGTTCTTGTACTTTCCAGGAAATTACTTTCTCTAATATAATTTTCTAAATTCCTTTCATCTCTTCCACATGTGTACTTATATATCCTTGGTCAGTCCTAGAACTGTATAATTTTGCTTCCACTTTTTTCCCTAATTGGGCTTTGCCAGGGCTAGTTTACTAGGTTAGTTGTTTCTAAGAAAGAGCTTTTTCTTTAATTTAGTATTTGTTTGGTTGTCACAACAGGATGGTACTATGTTTGTCAGTAAAACAGATATAGTTAAGGAAGTAATGTTTCTTTGATGGCAAAAGATATGGAAACTTAGGAAGATAATTACTTAAATAGGAGACAACACAGCATGCTCACTCATAGAGGTCACAAGCTTACCATTTTTTTTCAGAATTCCCCCATAGAGGCATATATCTGCTCCTGAGGGCGGAAATACCCTAAAAGCAGGGCTCCAATTGCCACACCCTGGCTCCCTGATCTTCATCTTAGCACACCAAACTCTTCTGGAGACTGGACACTGACTTTGTGGCCTCCTGATAATCAGGTACAACTCAGGCATCAACACATCAATACAAGTCCTCAGTACATAACTGGCCAAGAATTCCTCAGGTTTTCCAGGGTCTCATTTTTGTTTTTGTTTTTCCCATTTCAACCCTGATTTCTACTTCCCTTCCCTTTCCCTGCTTGGTCAACCAAAAAGAAGTATTGAATATGTTTGTGGTAGTGGTTGATAACTTTCCCCCATATCTATCTGCTCACTTTTTCTCCCTATTATCTAATTAACAAAACAATGTTTCCAAAGGCTTAGCATAGTCTAAACCTTTTTTGCAGGTAGGTATGGCCATATGATTATGTTCTTGCCAGTGAAATGTAAGTGAAAGTAATGTGTGCGACTTTGACATCATTTACTTAAAAGAAGCATGCTTACCCTTTCTCTCCTCTCTTTCCACTCACCCATGGACTTAAATATGTATGTGGTGCTGGTCAGCCAGCTTCTATCATGATGATGAAGGCAAGTTAGTCTACACTACAAGAGAGCAAAACATAAGATACAGAAATTTTGGTGGCTGCAACAGAAATACTGTTTGACCCTGCACTGCCTATCTACTTCTATGCAGTAAAATGAAAAACAAAAACAAAAATACTCTGTCTTGTTTTGATCCACTATATTTTGGGGTCCTTCCAAAATATCACAATAGTCTAGCCAAAGAATTGGCAATTATGTTTTTCTATGAAAGGCCAGGTAGTAAATATGTTCAGCTTCGCAGGCCATATAGTCTTTGTGTGACTACACTTTCTGCCCCAAAGCTACCCTTTTTAGTGTGAAAGGAGACAGACAATAGATAAATGGGTGAGCATAACTGTGTTCCAATAAAACATTAAAAAAACAAGTGACTGGTCATATTTGGCTTATGGGTAGAATCTGATGTCTCCTGATCCAGCCTATAATATAACTGAAACAATCTTTTGCATTATGCATATATGTTTGAAAAAATTTTCTGTGTGAATATACATTTGTTTTTAATATACATAAATCATATACACTAAAGATATAATTAAAAAATGTTTTAATATGGTACTTTTAAGATCAATAATATTATAATTTGCAAATGCTGCTGATTATTTCTGATTACTGCCTGGATTTCCTTTATAATTTGGAGACAATGGATATGCTAATACATTGAGTCTTCTGAGATACAAAAATGATATTATCTCTCATTTGTTTAGGTTCTCTTTAGTTTCCTTCAGAAATGTTCTATAGTTTTTGGTGAACCAAACTTGCATACATGTGCTTAAATTTATGTCTTAGTCTTTTGTATGTTTTGGCACCATTGTACATAGTATTTTTAAATTTCAATATCTAGTTGTTAAAGCCTAGTCATAGAAATGTACTCAAATTTACATACTAACCATATATACTGCAACCTTAATAAATTCACTAGTAGTTCTGTTACCTTTTCCTGTGGATTCCTTAGTATTTTCTATAGAGATAACCATGTTTACAGAAAAGTAGAATTTTACTTTCTTTCAAATCTATGTGCTTTTCTTGCTTCTTGGCCTATTACACATTGAAGGACTTTCAGTACAGTTGTGAACAGAAGTGGTGAACATGGACATTTGTTTTGTCCCTGACCAAAGTGGGAATGCATTCAGTCTTTCATCATTAGCTATTGTGTAAGTTGAAAGGGTTTTTGAAGATTACCTGTATCAGGATGAGGAAGTTTCCTTTTATTCTAGTATGCTGAGAGTTTTTATTATAAATGAGTATTGAATCTTGTAAAATGCTTTTTCTGCAACCATTGTGATGAGCATATGGTTTTCCTTCTTCATTCCGCTAATGAGGTGAATTACACTGGTTATTTTATAACATCTTTGAGATATAAATCTCAAAAATGAAATTATTTTGAACTGTATAACTCAGTGGTTTTTAGTATATTTATAAAATTGTATAATTATTATCACTATTGAATTCCAGAATATTTCCAACCAGTAAAGAAACTGTGTACAAACTAGCAGTCACTCCCCATTTCCCATTCTTACTAGCTCCTTGCAACTAGTAATCTACTTTGACTCTACAGATTTGTTTATTTTGTACATTTCATATAAATGGAATCCTACAATACATAGTCTTTTGTGTCTGGCTTCATTTTCTTAGCATAACATTTTCAAGATTTGTCCATGATTTAGCATGTATCAGTGCTTCATTCCTTTTTGTAGGTGAATAATATTCCATTGTATGGCTATACTACATTTGTTTACCCATGTGTCAGTTGATGGACATTTGAGTTCATTTCAATTTTGGGCTATTATGAATAATACTGTGAACGTTTATGTATAAGTTGTTTGTATTAACATATGCTTTCATTTCTCCCTCTTGGGTATATACTCAGGAGTGGAATTGTTTGGTCATAGGGTAATGAAGTTTATCTTTAAGGAACTACCATATTGTTTTGTAAAGTGGCTACACCACTTTATTATCCCACCAGCAATATATGAGAGTTCCATCTCATACCACCTGCATGCTGAACACTTGCACTTACAGACACTTCTGTCTGCTGGGTCACTTGACACATTCATCAATTAATTGCATCTTATCAAAAGTCAATTGTGCCTGTCCAAAAATCAGTTTTTGCCAGTTTTACAGTAATCACTCAGTGTAATGAAATGTTACATCAACAAATAAAAATGAACACAAAGAAAATGTTCTCTTGAATTTGAAGTTGAATGCTTTGGAAAGACTTGATAAAAGCTAGTAACTAAAAGAATGCAGAGAAATCAGGTATGCACAAGCCAATGCAAAAGATTAGAGGAACTTCACAAAATTGCAAGAAGATTCTAAATTCAATTTACTTTGGAAGTTTCTGGACATTTCTCTACCATTTTAAAGACAAGAAAGTGGAAATCATAGTTGATATTTTATGAGTATGGTTAAAAACAATGGACCACAAAAGCCAAAACAGAACTCTACTGAGTGGACCCATTCCCCAAAAGAGACCTTGAACCTATATAATGATTGATAAATGATTAAACATATAGACTGGATACTATAAAATTCTTAGAGGAAAACATAGGCAGAACACTCTGACATAAATCAATCTGTCTCCTAGAGTAGTGGAAAGATAAACAAAAATAAACAAATGGGACCTAATAAAAATCAAAAGCTTTTGCACAGCAAAGGAAACCATAAACAAAATGAAAAGACAACCTACAGAATGAGAGATAATATTTGTAAACTAAGCAACTGACAAGGGATTAATTTCCAAAATATACAAACAACTCATGCAACTCAATATCAAAAAAAAAAAAAAAAAAAAAAAAAAAAAAAAAAAA
>RJWK010070974.1:0-10786 GCA_004363435.1 Platanista minor | reverse complement strand
TCCCTTTTCTCCACAGCCTCTCCAGCATTTATTGTTTCTAGATTTTTTGACGATGGCCATTCTGACCGGTGTGAGATGATATCTCATTGTAGTTTTGATTTGCATTTCTCTAATGATTAATGATGTTGAGCATTCTTTCATGTGTTTGTTGGCAGTCTGTATATCTTCTTTGGAGAAATGTCTTTTTAGGTCTTCTGCCTATGTTTTCCTCTAAGAGTTTTATAGTGTCTGGCCTTACATTTAGGTCTTTAATCCATTTTGAGATATCACCTCACACCGGTCAGAATGGCCGTCATCAAAAAAATCTACAAACGATAAATGCTGGAGAGGGTGTGGAGAAATGGGAACCCTCCTGCACTGTTGGTGGGAATGTAAATTGATACAGCCACTATGGAGAACAGTATGGAGGTTCCTTAAAAAACTAAAAATAGAACCACCATATGACCCAGCAATCCCACTACTGGGCATATACACTGATAAAACCATAATTCAAAAAGAGACATGTACCACAATGTTCACTGCAGCACTATTTACAATAGCCAGGACATGGAAGCAATCTAAATGTCCATCAACCAATGATTAGATAAAGAAGATGTGGCGCATATATACAAAGGAATATTACTCAGCCATAAAAGAAAACGAAATTGAGTTATTTGTAATGAGGTGGATGGACCTAGAATCTGTTATACAGAGTAAAGTAAGTCAGAAAGAGAAAAACAAATACCATATGCTAATGCATATATATGAAGTTTAAAAAAGCGATACTGATGAACCTAGTGACAGGGCAGGAATAAAGATGCAGATGTAGAGAACAGACTTGAGGGCACGAGGAAGGGGGTTGAAGGGAAAGCTGGGATGAAGTAAGAGAGTAGCATTGATGTATATACACTACCAAATGTAAAATGGATGACTAGTGGGAAGCTTCTGCATAGCACAGGGAGATCATCTTGGTACTTTGTGATGACCTAGAGAGATGGGAAAGGGAGGGTGGGAGGGAGGCTCAAGAGGGAGGCAATAGGGTGATATATGTATACATATAGCTGATTCACTTTGTTGTTCAGCAGAAACTAACACAACATTGTAAAGCATTTATACTACAATAAAGATGTGGAAAAAAAAAAAGAGATACAACTTTTCTTGTATACCTTCATAGCTTTTCTACATCTCGGTTAGTACATTTACTGTTATGGCTGGATCCATTGTGTTACCAGAGAATTATTATATGCATGAGATATAATAGATTCTCAATAATTATTAGACTGGAAGGTAGACAAGTAGTTTTGCCTGAAATAATTGAGTCAATGAATGAGCCAAATTCAGAGGGGAAGAGACAGATAGAAATTTGAGGTAGTTGGAGATCGCCATCATTTTTTGGCCAAACCAAGGAGAAAAAGTATCACCAGTGTTTGACATCCTTTAGGAAGTCTTAAAGTCACTTTTCTGGCCATAGCAGCCACCCAGCTGCTGAAAATGTTGTTTTCTCTGTGTATTCTGGGTAGATTTTTTCCAGAACATGTAGAGGAAAAGTGTACAAGGATTTCATAGCCTCCCTGACAGGCTCCTTAGAAAATGTGTGCCTCACCTTTGCCAATTTTCCCCACTGTGTACTTGCAGGTGATGACCACAGAGACGAGGTGGACTTGTTACTGTGGGTACCATTACTTCTACCATCAGCTTCTCCAAAACAATGATACAGTCTTCTTTGTGCATGGAAACTCTTCTCTTTCCTGTGTTGCAGTGGATTCCTCCTGCAGATAAGAAATGCTTAACTGAGAAATGCTCATGTTGGGATATCATCGATGAGACTTTAATTTGGGCATGGTGACTGTTTCCCTTGCTTCCACTTGACTCAATCCCAGGAGCCTCAGTAGAGGAAATATTATTGCACAAGAAACTCAGAATGATGGAATTGCTCACTGCTCCCATAAATATACATTTATAATTTTCATTTGCCATGTGGTAAATTTAAAAATTAAGATCTATTAATTTTTTTTCAAAAATTCAAAGCATATCTAAATATCTAATATATAAATTAAGTGCCCTCCTCTCTCCCAATTCTATCTCCCAGAGTTATCCACTATGAAGTGAGTTGTGTGCATTCTTTAAGTGGATAGATGCACACACACACAAACACACACACACAAGCTATTTTGGGGGGTTCTGGAAGTGGAGCTATATTGTACACATTATTCTTCAAATTGCATTTCATTTAACAGTTTTTTCAGTACCCTTTTTCTGTTTCAGTAATACATATCTGTGTCATTTGTTGAATGACTGCATTATTGTTTTGTACATGAAATATAATTAAATGTTTTAAGCATTTCTCATTCATAGATATTTATGTTAGCACCAAATTTCTGTGCAATGAACCTCGCTATATATCAATAATTTACATTTGTCTCTTATATCATAATAAATTACTTAGCAGTGGAAATACTGGGATTAAGTATATGTACATTTCAAATTTGAAAATGATCACGATTTCCTTTAAAATGTGGTAACAACTTTATACTCAAATGGCAATGAATAAGATTGCCAGCTTTCCCACAACCTCACAGATAATGAGTTTTATGACTATTTAAAATCTTTGCCAGTGTGATAGCCCAAACTATTGTCTTAAACTGTATTTCTTTCGTTTTTGAGTGTGATCATTTTTTCATATGTTTATTAGCCATCTGTATTTTTAAATTTTCTTTTTATATCCAATTTTGAGTGTGGGTGGAAGTTTTAATCTCTTTCTAATTTCAGAGAGCTCATTTATTGTTGGGGGAATAAGCTTTCTATTGTCAAGCATTACAGATATTTTTTACACACTTTTAAACTTCATTTTTATTATAAGAATGTGTATGATTGTTATGTGTCCAAGTATAACCATGTTCGCTTCTATGGCTTCTAAGTTTCATGTCATTTTAGAAAGATATTTACACTGATCCCATAAAACTCTTCACCTATGTTAACTTCTAATTCTTTTGTGTTTTTTAATTCAAATTCTTAAATCATGAGAAAGTTTTTTTTATTTCAAATCTTAAAGTTGCCAAGTTATTTGCCATTATTTGCGATTATTTGCCAATAATTGCTCATTTATCTGTAATGCCATCTTGCATATATGCTGTATTCTCATCTGTGACTGGCTCCATTTTTGTTCTGTGGGTCTGTGTGTCTCTTCTTCTGCCTCCTGTCTCTTGTGTCTTCTCATTGGAAGAAATTACAGTTTAGACTGCAATTTCATCAACTTCAATAAATTAATTTAGTGGAGAATTGGTTTTTAACAATAGTCTTCTATCCAAGAACAAGGTATGTCTTTCTTTTTATTCAATAATTTTAATTACTGTTAATATTTTCACTTTGTGGTGGGGGTATCTTCTTTCAGTTTATTTTCTTGATAATTTTTCTATATCTGAAAGTTTTGTTTGGGGGTTAAATGATCTTACTCTTTCTCATGGCTTTTCAGATTTGTTTTCATATTATGTACTAAATCCTTTGAAAATACTGATAGTTGTGATTCTCCTCTTGCAAATGATCTAGATTTTAGTTATGTTTATAAAATTCACTGACTGGTACTTTCAGAGCACTTAAACAATTGTGGAAATATTACCCACCGTTGATTTAATTAGGTTTTAATGGATACTTCTTGGGTTTGACCAGCATGTTTTTGCTGGTCTATTAAGCAAAAAGACTCTCAGAAACCTACTACAGCAAGGGAAAACACAACTTTGACAAGGTTTAGTAATGTTTCAAAAGCAGGAAATTAGGGCTTTGAAGGATGGGCTGATGTGGTTTAAGGCAGGATTTTCAAGGCAGGGAACTGGTTAGGAGTGGGCAAAATTTGTCCTGCGTTAGTTTGAAGTCGGTGAAATAGTAAGATGAGGATCTTGATGTGAGTTTAGATAATCAAATTTTTATCTGATGAATGAGCTACTTCCCTATAAGAGTAATATGTTATCAGTGATGGAAGAACTATTTGCTTAGATGAACAAACTGAATTTATTTGTTGGTTTACAGTTCTATGTTGTTTATAGAACCCTGCTAGGGGTAGTACCAGGTCTTATTTCCAATAGGTTAGTTATTTTGATGTAAGTGGTCTCAGTCATCAAAGTCAGATGCTAATTTTTTTTTTTTTTTTTTTTTTTTTTTGCGGTACACGGGCCTCTCACTGTTGTGGCCTCTCCCGTTGCGGAGCACAGGCTCCGGACGCACAGGCTCAGCGGCCATGGCTCACGGGGCAAGCCGCTCCGCGGCATGTGGAATCTTTCTGGACTGGGGCACGAGCCCGTGTCCCCTGCATCGGCAGGCGGACTCTCAACCAATGTGCCACCAGGGAAGCCCAAGATGCTAATTTTAAAATTGAGATTCTTTTGTATTGTGTTAGGAAAAGTCTCTTACCTTTTATATATTTCTAAAGAATTTTAATCAAAACCAAGTGGTAGATGTAATCAAATGCTTTTTGCATAAACAATTATATTATTCTTTAAACTTTTATCATTGTGAAATAATTCATTTTTAATATTGAAATTTCCTTATATTCCTTTTATTGTTCATTCAACAAACTCATTTTGGTTAAAAAAAGTTTTGCTTTTTAAATTTGCTACTGAATTATGAGTATCTTAATTTGATTTGGAATTTTTGCAGGTGTACTACTTAGATGAAACTGAACTGTAATTTTCTTTTTTGCTCTATTTTTGTCATGTTTGTATATTAGATTTTCTGGTTGTGTTAAAATAATTTTAAGGATTTTCTTTTAACTCTGTGCTCTAGAATGGGTTGAAAAGGTTTAGCATTAACATCAGCAGTTAAGCGAAAACATCATTTAAATCATCTGAATTCTCCTTTGTTTTTGGTGGTTTGGAGTAGAACTGAGGCTAACTATCTAGAAAGTGTTATCACTTTTTTCTACAGTACTGCTTATTTTTTGTTTTATATCTTATATTTAACTTGTTTTCTACTAGAAAATCACAGTCCAAGTTGATTTGCAAACATGGTAGGATGAAATAATACAAAGTGTTCTTTCATCACTCTGGTAATTTCTCTTGTCTCAATTAATATCCATTTTCATTCCAGTCTTGGCTGTTTCTGCTATGTCTTTTTTAATGAAATGAGTTTGACTCATGGATTTTTAGCATCACTAGTTCTCCAATCCCCTGTCCTCCTATCAGCTCTTTGGTATAATTTATCAGTGTTTTGGTTTTTTTTAATGTTCTAATTTATTTATATATTTTTTCTGTATTCCTCTGTGGTTTTTTCCTAATAAATTCTTAAACATGTGTAATCCACTGATTTTCACTTGTTCTTGGTAATGAAAGATTTTCTCTGTTCTGAATTTTATAAAACTTCATACAGAGTATAAGGAGAAAAGAACAGTGACTTTGCAAATACCGGTAACCCAGGTTCTACCACTTTTTGCCATATTCACTTCATGTTATTTTTAAAGTATTTTTAAATAAGTTAGAGAAATCATAACACTGCTTTCCCCCAGAAGCATTTTTTTAATTTTATTTTTTAAATCATAATATATGTTACAAAATTCAAAATTGAAAAATAGATTTTCAGTGAAAGGTAATTTATCTTTTCAATTCTGTCTTCCATACCACTCAATTTTCCTTTCCTGGAGACAACTAGTGTTACAGTTTCTTGTGTTTCCTTTCAGACATACATATACACATACATACACATACACACATGACACACACATCCCAAAATGTGTGTGAGTATATGCATAGATACACACACATACTTTTATAGTGTTCTGTGCTTCCTTTTATGTTATATATCTATGTAATGTGTAAATATTTTTAATATTTCTAGCAGATCAGTGCATATCAGTAATGAGGAGCTTCCTTATTTCTTAAAAATTTATACTTTTACTGGTTCTGATGAATCCAGGAGCAGGACAGGGATAAAGATGCAGATGTAGAGAACCGACTTGAGGAAACGGGGAGGGGGAAGGGTAAGCTGGGATGAAGTGAGAGAGTGGCATGGACATATGTACACTACCAAATGTAAAATAGATGTCTAGTGGGAAGCAGCTGCATAGCACAGGGAGATCAGCTCAGTGCTTTGTGACCACCTAAAGGGGTGGGATAGGGAGGGTGGGAGGGAGAACGCAAGAGGGAGGGGATATATGTATACATATAGCTGATTCACTTAGTTATACAGCAGAAACTAACACAACATTGTAAAGCAATTATACTCCAATAAAGATGTTTAAAAACTATTTATAATTTTACAAAGGTAAAATTTACATAGTTAAACGCATAGATCTTAATAGTGTAATTCAATGAGTTTTCTTAAAAGTATATACCCATGTAACTGCTACCTTATTCAGGAGGTAGAATAGTTTTTATTGCTTGAGAACCTCCCCTACTGCCTCCTTCCAGCTAAACCTAATTCTCATAAGAGACAATGTTCTGATTTCTATCATCATAGATTAGTTTTTCCTGTTCTCACAATTAATTAAATGAAATCACACAGTATATGTCTGACTTCTTCCACTCATCATAATGATATTGAGATTTATCCATGTTATTCCCTGTATCAGTAAGTTTAATTTTTTTTTTCTGTTTAGTTATAGAGTAACATTCCATTGAATGGGCATATTGCAATTTGTTTATTCATTCTCCTGTTGATGGACATCTGGGTTTCCAGTTTTTAGCTATTTTGAATATGTTAACAAATATTTTATGCAATTACCTAAAAATGGAATTTGCTTGATTATAAGATATATTTTGCTTAATTTTATAAGAAACTGTCAAAGAGTCTTCTAAAGAGGTGGAAATTTTTCACACTCTCCATATATATCAGTGACATATGATATTTTCAATTACTGTGCATCATCACCAACATTTGAAGTTGTCATTCTTTTAAGTCTTATTCACTTGAGTGAGTGTGAGATGTTATCTTATTGTGACTTCAGTTTACAGTTTGGTCACTTAAGAAGATAAAAAAATTTTCATAAGTTTAGCTGCCAGTTATAAATCTTAGGTAAAGTTTCTGTTTAATTTTTCCCAAAATTTTATTTATTATTTTGAAGTAATTTTAGACTTACAGGAAATTTTCAAAAATAGTACAGAGAGTTCTTATGTATTCTTTACCCTGATTTCCTAATGTTAACATCTTATATAACCATTATTATAATGTTAATACATGTAACAATCTTTGAAATACGTAAATGCTATTAACTAGTCTGAAGACCATAATTTTAATTTTTCCAATTGTCCACTAATGTCCTTTATTCTAGTTCAGAATCCAACTCAAGATTCCATATTGCATATTGCATTTCTTTGTCATGTTTCCTTTTTCTCCATGCCAACACCCTAATCTGGGGGAGTACCTCAGTCCTTCTTTGTATTTCATAACCTTGACACATTTGAGAAGAACTGGGCTGTAATTTTGTACAAAAGTCCTCAATCTGGCTTGTCTGGTACTTTAATGATGAGATTGGGGTTATGCAATAACACACAGCGTTTATAGTGTGTGCTTTTAGTGGATCATATCAGGAGTGCATGAAGTCAATATGTCTTATTTCGGCAAATGTTAAATATGGTCACTTTTGGTTAAGGTGGTGTATGCCAGGCTTCTCCACTACAAAGTTACTACTTTTTTAAAGTAACAAATATTTTGTGGGGAGATACTTTGAGATTCTGCAAATATTGTCTTTCTCATCATACATTTACTCACTAATTTTAGTACCCATTGATCATTCTTGCCTACATAAATTAATACTATGATGTTTGCCTAATGATAGTTTTCTATTTCCATGATACTTTCTAAACTTATTCACCAGAATTTAACTATAGGGTAGAACTTTTCCCTGCCCCCACCTCCATTTTTTATATATTCGGTTGTTGTTCCACATCAGTATGGATTTATTATATTTACTTTAGTCTATGGGTTTTCATATATTGTTATAATTATTTATTTTTACTTCTAAAATTTTTTTTTAAGATTTGACCAATGAGAGCTCCTTTAAAGTTGGCCCCTGTGTTCTTTTACAATGCCCACATAATTTTTTGAGCACTTATTTATTTTCTGGTTCCACAGGTGTTCTACGCTTATCTTATATTTTCCTTCCCCAAACCTGGAATCAACCATTACTTCAAAGAGCTCTGGTTCTTTGTATTAGAAAATAGTATTTAGAAACCAAGATCTGAGTGTTATGTGTGCTCATTGCTACTGGGAAATCATTTCTTCTAGGCCCTACTAATGCACAGAGTTGGGAAATATTTTTAGGTTTACTCATACACACATGCTACCACCTAAAAAACTTCTCTCTCTCTCTCCATCTGTGTGTTTGTATCTCCATACTAATGTTTCTGATTATGACTTATTTTATTCTTCCCTCTTTCCCTATTTGTAAATCCTTTCTCTAACAGCAAGAAACCTACCTTTCATTATCCACAATAGTTTCTTATTTCCTTAATCCAATATGTAGTAGTTTCAGAATTGCTAAAACATACCCTTTTAAAAATGAAAGCACTAACTAAAGTACAGTGTTCAAATACAGGGCTTTTGTTACTTTACCCTTACAGTATTCAGTCAACACGTGAAATAGATAGGTTAGTTTTTCCCAAAAATCCCCTATATATGTTAATCTTAGAGTCAGGTATTTCTCTTATTATTTATATTCCAATTTGAGCTCCTCCCCCTCATGGTTGACTCTATTTATTTTTGGAATATGGAGCATTACTGTGGTTCTAAGAATTAGAACTCTGAGGATTGTTGTTCTTCCTCCATTACTGGTCCTATTCCTCCCACCTTTCCAGGTAACTAGTCTCCTTAGTTTCTGGTTTATCTTTTTTTTTCCTTGTTCACAACTGGGTAAATACATGTATATTTTTTCATATCCTCATCCTTCTTACATGAATGGCAACATATTATAGATGGTCTTTTACAGTTTGCCTTTTCCACTTCATTATCATGGAAATCATTTCATCGGTATGGAGATTCAAAGAAGTCTTCCTCAGGCTTCCCTGGTGGCGCAGTGGTTGAGAGTCCGCCTGCCAATGCAGGGGACATGGGTTCGTGCCCCTGTCCGGGAGGATCTCACATGCTATGGAGCGGCTGGGCCATGAGCCATGGCTGCTGAGCCTGCACGTCCGGAGCCTGTGCTCTGCAATGGGAGAGGCCACAACAGTGAAAGAAAAAAAAAAAAAAACAGGTCTTCCTCAGTATTTTAGTTGATACTTAACTCTGTACATACTGCAATATGTTCCACCACTGTGCTCTATGAGAATTGTTTGCAGTAGTATTAAATTGCAGAAACTTTTAAATTGGGTTGTTTATTCACTGTTCATTTGTAAGGGTTCTTTATATTATGAGGATACATATTTCTTTTTTTTTTAACATCATTATTGGAGTATAATTGCTTTACAATGGTGTTAGTTTCTTCTTTATAACAAAGTGAATCAATTATACATATACATATGTTCCCATATCTCCTCCCTCTTGCGTCTCCCTCCCTCCCATCCTCCCCATCCCACCCATCCAGGTGATCACAAAGCACTGAGCTGATCTCCCTGTGCTATGCGGCTGCTTCCCACTAGCTATCTATTGTGCGTTTGGTAGTGTACATAGGTCCATGCCACTTGCTCACTTTACCACTGCTTACCCCTCCCCCTCCCCATATCCTCAAGTCCGTTCTCTAGTAGGTCTGTGTCTTTATTCCTGTCTTCCCCTAGTTCATTTATTTTTTTCTTAGATCCCATATATATGTGTTAGCATACGGTATTTGGCTTTCTCTTTCTGACTTACTTCACTCTGTATGACAGAATCTAGGTCCATCCACCTCACTACAAATAACTCCATTTCGTTTCTTTTTATGGCTGAGTAATATTCCATTGTATATATGTGCCACGTTTTCTTTATCCATTCATCCTATGATGTACACTTAGGTTGTTTCCATCTCCTGGCTATTGTAAATAGAGCTTCAATGAATATTTTGGTACATGACTCTTTTTGAATTATGGTTTTCTCAGGGTATATGCCCAGTAGTGGGATTGCTGGGTCATATGGTAGTTCTATCTGTAGTGTTTTAAGGAACCTCCATACTGTTCTCCATAGTGGCTGTACCTATTCACATTCCCACCAACAGTGCAAGGGTGTTCCCTTTTCTCCACAGCCTCTCCAGAATTTATTGTTTCTAGATTTTTTGATGATGGCCATTCTGACCGGTGTGAGATGATATCTCATTGTAGTTTTGATTTGCATTTCTCTAATGATTAATGATGTTGAGCATTCTTTCATGTGTTTGTTGGCAGTCTGTATATCTTCTTTGTAGAAATGTCTTTTTAGGTCTTCTGCCCACTTTTGGATTGGTTTATTTGTTTTTTTTGTTATTGAGCTGCATGAGCTGCTTGTAAATTCTGGAGATTAATCCTTTATCAGTTTCTTCATTTGTAAATATTTTCTCCCATTCTAAGGGTTGCCTTTTGGTCTTGTTTATGGTTTCCTTTGCTGTGCAAAAGCTTTGAAGTTTCATTAGGTCCCATTTGTTTATTTTTGTTTTTATTTCCATTTCTCTAGGAGATGGGTCAAAAAGAATCTTGCTGCAATTTATGTCATAGAGTGTTCTGCCTATGTTTTCCTCTAAGGGTTTGATAGTTTCTGGCCTTACATTTAGGTCTTTAATCCATTTTGAGCTTATTTTTGTGTATGGTGTCAGGGAGTGTTCTAGTCTCATACTTTTACATGTACCTGTCCAGTTTTCCCAGCACCACTTATTGAAGAGTCTGTCCTTTCTCCACTGTACATTCCTGCCTCCTTTATCAAAGATAAGGTGACCATATGTGTG
>RJWK010070973.1:0-10783 GCA_004363435.1 Platanista minor | reverse complement strand
CTAAGAAAAAAAGAAATGTCATGAAGAACCTAGGGGCAAGACGGGAATAAAGACACAGACCTACTAGAGAATGGACTTGAGGATATGGGGAGGGGGAGGGGTAAGCTGTGACAAAGTGAGAGAGTGGCATGGACATATGTACACTACCAAATGTAAAATAGCTAGCTAGTGGGAAGCAGCCGCATAGCACAGGGAGATCAGCTCGGTGCTTTGTGACCACCTGGATGGGTGGGATAGGGAGGGTGGGAGGGAGGGAGATGCAAGAGGGGGGAGATATGGGAACATATGTATATGTATAGTTGATTCACTTTGTTATAAAGCTGAAACTAACACCATTGTAAAGCAATTATACTCCAATAAAGATGTTAAAACATAAATAAATAAATAAGCCCTTAAGCCCTTTCGTTTGGGTGACCTTGGACTCAACTCTCATAATCCTCCTCCACCTCCCTTGGCGAATCTGGAAATCAAGGCCGATGTCTCGATTCTAGAATTTGTCACTGGAGTCAGTCCCCTTCTGCCCCATACTAAAATGGAGAAAACCAGGGAGTGAAATCTGGGGCCTCGTTACACATGTCCAAAGAATATTATCTCATCGTTAGAGGGGGCTTTGAAAACCCAACGTTGAGATACTGGATCTCTGGATAACTAGAAAACAACCAAGAGCTGTGTATTACACCAAGCCACATTTTTTTTTTTTCCCCCTGAAAGATCTGTTTCAGTTCAGTATGTTAAAAAAAAAAAAAAAGAAAAGTCTGATTTCTGCACTCATTCTAATTTTTAGTCATGGGATGTTTTGGAAAAGATTAAATTACAAATTATTTTTGTTCCTTGTATTCAGAAAAGCCTCAATACCAGTTTGTGCCTTCTGGACTTTGGGATTACAGAGGCCAAATCTGAACGCTATGCATCGCGTTTGCTTAGGTGAAAATGGGTAGACATAAAACAGATGAAGGAATGAAAAGCTGTGCCGTCTTTGCTTCCCCTCCCCTCTTCTTTTCCACATTATATGACTAAATGTGCAACTTTGTTCACATAACTGCTACAAACAGTTCACTGTGTAGGCCAAACTCTCTCTAATGCAGTAAAATTAAGAAATAATATGCTTTGAAAGTGATTTATGAGTGTGGTTAAACTGCCAGATTTACAAAGAAATAGTTCAGATCTTGGGAAGCCTCAGGAGTCACGTCAAAAATGAATTTGACCATGATTTAAACTGCTACTTTTCTTACATGACATTTAATATGTGTACTTTGGAGGCCCATATGTCTTTAATAAAATAGCATTAAGTTTTAAATATGATATGAATGCAGCCAGTTTCTAAATTCATAACCTTTTCCACAACTCCAAAATGCTAACCAGTAAGGGAGTCATACACACAATAAAACATAAACCTTAGAAAATAGCTTTTTATTAAAATGGTTAGACACTTGGCAGCTGGGTTGCAATGTAATAAATACTTACAGCATTGTGGGTTTATCAGATGTTGTTTACCCTACAAGCAACTGGGACCAGACAACTAATTATAACCCCTGCACAAAAGCAGTTCAGGCTGAGTACCCCTGAGCGTATCAGAGAGGCAGTGTAGTTTTGCTGAGAGTCCTGGACTTGGGTTCTCAGAGAGCTGGGTTCTCATCCCTCTCCACCACTTAAAGGAGTGTGACCTTAGCCAGGTGGCACCATTTCGATAATTTTCCCTAGCCTGTGTCACGGAGACATTACCACCTGCCATGCAGGTTGGTTGTGACAATGAGAAACAGATGCATCAAGGCATCTGGCACAGGGCCTGGCGCACAGCAAAGAGAAGCAATTCTTTGGAAAATATTCTTTAATGAAAAAGTAGTTTAGGCGAGATCGTCAGGTCCCTTGTAGAAGTTCTGTGACAACTATAGGATGACACTTAGAAAAGGTTAGCCACTCAGCCAGAGGTCAGTTTAAGTCTCTCAGAGAATGAATGAGGAAGCGCCTTGCTTCACTCCCTTCTGAAAGGCACAAACATGTCGGAATTGACAGCAAGACATACCTGGTTCAGGGAGAGCAGGAGTGTGCTGGTGCCACCATCCCTTAGCTGTTCCTGGAGGTGGAGGTAAGGTGTGCAGTGCGGCCTCTTCCTGCCTTCTGGGTTTCCAGGTCATAGAAAAAGAGAGTTACTCTTGTAAGCTGTATTGCATCACAGCAAAACGTCTTTCATTGCTGCTGCTGCTTTGTGTGTGTGTGTGTGTGTGTGTGTGTGTGTGTGTATGTGTGAGAGAGAGAGAGAGAGAGAGAGAGAGAGAGAGAGAGAGAGAATGTGTAACCAGATCTCTCTGTGGAATAGTTTTGAAGTAAGGCTTTCCTGATTTCCGTGTTTCTAGTTGCCTATGTGCAACTTGCTTTTCTGTATCTCAGAGGAAACAGCCAGTCTGGCCATGGTCTGATTTTGTCTGTCCACGCAACTAAACATTACTACCCTCCACAAACTTCCTTAGGAAGGAATTCCTGAATTTCCTAAAAGGGGAATTGTAAATGATGTTTGAGCTCAGCCTTTGAATCTCAGGGCTCAGACTTATGTGTGGTAATCAGAGATTCAAAGGCCCTGGGACCATTTCATTTTGCTGTATTTTATTTTTCGATGTTTTTTAAAAACAATGTTATGATCCCGTTAAGGGACATTAATAAAGGAAATCTTTCCTTTATTAATTCCTAATGTTGTATTCCCTACATGGTAACTCCATGCCTTTTCATTTTGCTCTGTTCCATTTCAAACCTTATCCCTTTCGATAGGTATTTATGTGTGTTTAATGCTCCACTTTTTTACCTAACATTTTTATGGTGGTGCTTTGTAGTCTTCAAGTTTAATCTTTTTATGGAGTCTACAGTTCTTCATCAAATTGATATAAGTACACTCAGTTACCAAACGATTTTCCCACTATCGCTAGATTTTAACCTAATATATAAAATACTGCTAGTTATGTGTGTATGTGTTTCCTTTAAATTATTTCCTTAGGATAATTTTCCAGGGAGGGGTTTATCGGATCTCAGGATATGGGCAGAACGGCCGTTTGAGGCTCTGTGTAAGAATGCCTAGGGACTTCCCAGGTGGTCCAGTGGGTAGGGCTCTGTGCCCCCAGTGCAGGGGGCCCAGCTTCAATCCCTGGTTGGAGAGCTGGATCCCGCATGCATGCCAGAACTGGAAGTTCGTGTGCCACAACTGAGAAGCCCTCATGCCACAGCTAAGAGGTCCGCATGCCGCAGCTAAAGATCCCGCATGCCGCAACTGGGACCTGGCGCCGCCTAAAGAAATAAATATTTAAAAAAAGGATGCCTAGGTACCACCTTCAAGTTGGCGGTCCGTCCTGGATGAGTCACGCCACCTGTGAGGCTGGAGGCAGAATGTAGGTCTAAAGGGACACCTAACACTTCCAAGGCTCTCTTTGGGAATGGGCTTCCCAAGGTCTTATTGGTTGGTATGGTTCAGAGTCTGTGGGAGCTCCCACAAAGCATGCATTGACCTGCTGAGTTATAGTCCTAGGGAATTACGGGTTCCCTCAGCATCCTGAAAACTCTTAACAGCGTGCAGTCCTGATCAGTGTGAATGTGCCTTTAGACTGTTAGCCAAGTCTTTGCATAATACCAATCATTCTACCTATAAAAGCACAAATATGTAATTGTTCTCAATAGGCTATTTAATGCAGCTTTGGGGAGGCAAAAAGAGAAAAGAAGATTACAAGCTGGCTGATCTTGCTTTTATTTCTCTTAAATCTATCCACACTTCTCAGGGGTTGTACTCGTTTAAAGATTGTATGCAACTGTGCAGTCTGTGTGATTTGGAAAGCAAATCAAACTAAGTATGAAGTTTTCAGCGTGTGTTGTTTTTAAAAGATTTCATACATTTATTTCAAATATACATTTCTTCCCGAGTAGTGCTAAACCTATCATCTTTTTCTTGTTACGTTTCTTTTTCGGGGAAGGAGGCCGAGAGGGTGCCTTAGTTTTGGAGTGGAAGGCTCCTATTAACATTAACCTCCTTCTTGTGCGGCATTATTCACAGCAGAGCTATTAAGGCTAATTATTTTCAGGTTTCCATCAAAGGGGACTATTTGAGCTGACCAAAAAAAAAAGAAGCATTTATTGGGAAGAAAAATGGCCTGTTTAAATAAGAAAGGGATCATTATCATGTGCATCCTACCTCCCCCTCCCAGTTATTAGTCTGTGAGGGGAGGAGGGCCCAGGAGACCCCAGGGGAGTCTGTGAGAGGAGGTTCTAGGGGGCTGTGCTCACTGAGAAGCTTGGTACCCCAAGAAGAGGCAGTGCTTTTCCCCCCTCATTTGTCGGCAGCCCATCTGGGTTGCTCATTGACCTTGGAGCTATTGTCAGTCTGTTATTTTCCTTCTCTTCTTGGGTAAAACTCACTGATCCTTGGCATGTAGTGGGAAGAATATGGGTTGGGGAGCTGGATGTATCAGTCAGGAAAGGCTAACTGCTGTGACAGGTAGCCCCCAAGTCTGTGGCTTCATCACTCGCAGTCCACTGAGGGTTTCTGGATGGGGAGCGCGGAGCATCCTGTCCGTCAGGGACCTAGATTCCTTCTATCCAAAGGCTCTGTGGTTTTCTTGGGCCTTGGGGTTCTTCACTGGCTTCAGCCCATGGATGGAGCAAGAGCAAGAGTGTGGGGAATTGTGCACATGATTGATGGGGCCTGGTTTTGAGGTGACGCACATCACTGATTGGCCAGAACTCAGTCAAACGGACACTCGTAACTGCAAGAGAGTCTGGGAAATGCAGCTGTTGTGTGCTGAATTGTGTCCCTGCCCCCAAGTTCACATCAATACATTGAAGCCCTAATTCCCCGCACCTCAGAATGTAACCATATTTGGATACTGTGCCTTTAAAGAGGTGACTTAAAATGAGGCTGTCTGGGTGGGCCCTAATCCAATATGGCTGGTCGTTATAAGAAGAGGAACTTAGACACACAGAGAGGCACCAGAGGGGTGTGTGTGCGGAGGGAAGACCACGCAGGGAGGCAGCAAGGGGGCAGCTGTTTGCAAGCCAAGGAGAGAGGCCACAGGAGAAACCAACCCTACTGACACCTTGATCTTGTACTTCCAGCCTCAAGAATTGAGAGAATGAATTTCCTTTGCTTAAACCACCCCGTATGTTATTTTTGTTGTGGCAGCCCGAGCATACTAATACAGCAGCTTGGCTGAGGGCCCGAAAGGAAAAGTGGATGTGTTTGGTGAGCACCGAGCCCATCTCTGCCACCCTGAGCACTCAGATGTGAGTTCCACTCCAACAGTCAGCTTGCTGGGTGCTCTTGGGAAATCTCTCCCTCCAGAGCTCGAGTCCTCATCTACAAAATGGGTGAAGAGACTTAGATGACCTCTGAGGGTCTCCCTGTAGCTTTGTGATATGACCGTGTGTGCAGATCCCCAGCCTGACATCTGGGTTGGGTATGAGTTCACCAGAGGCACCCGAGGCTGCCGGCCTCTGCGGTTGCAGGGAGACGCCACAGTGGCATGCCGAAGAGCCCAGGTTCAGGGTTCAACAACCTGGATTCAAGTCCTGGCTCTCTCATTTGCTATGTGACTTTGGACGAGTTAGTGCCTCAGTTACCTCATCTTTAAAATAGAGTTAATAAAATAAGAGTTGTTGGATTACAGGGTTAAAGAAAACGGTGAATAGAAAGCACTTAGCCCAGGGCGTGGTACAAAATAAAGGCCCAAAACGATTTAGTCTCACCCTCCCTGTCTATTTCCCTTTCTGTCTTTTCCTTTTTCAGTTTTTATCTTCTTTTTAATTATTCTCAATTCAAAGTTTTGAATGTGAAGATGGAGAAATAATTCGTTTTGGAAGCACTTTCACATACATGATCTCATTCAATCCTCACAATACTAATAAGAGAAAGGCAGAATAGGTGCTCCCTTGTTTTGCAAATATGGAATAGTAAGATAGGTTGTGGGATCCACTGAGTATTCCAGAGAGAAATGAAAATCAGATTAGCATTCAAGTCTTCTCTTGGCCCAGTACTTTGCTATTATAGAATATACAAACTCGGCTGTTCTAAGGATTTCCCGACTTACGATGAGAGGGCTCGTCTCAGGAAAGGAGAGCCTGAGTAATCAGGACACCCTGTCACTGTCCATAAAGTTCCCTCATGGGCACAAAATGGCAATGGCAGCTCTTCCAGAGGGGGCTACCATGGAACTCAGGCCAGTCCACACCTCCCAGAGGGGTCTATCATTTTCTTCAAGGGCCAGTCAGAGCAGCTTTCTGATGTATTGTGCAGGAAAAAAAAAAAAAAAAAAAAGTGTCTACGCCCAGGAGTAGAAAGAAAAGCAGGCTACGTGGTTAGCTTCCAAACGGTCCCAAATCTGCCTGACGGGTACTATATTGACCTACTTTTAGGAGCACACTTTTCTTTATACTCCACATCACCTCCACTTCCTCAACAGGAGGCAGGGACGTGGCCTTGCAATCATGTTTGCACTCGTGTGTCCAGCTCAAAGCAGCTCCCATCTTCAAGCCATCAGGCTCTGCTTTTGTAACTGCAGAAGAGGAGCCCAGGGTCACACGTTCCCACCCAAACCATAGATGGAGGAAGAAGTACCAGAGAGGCAGAGTGGTTCAGAGGTGAGCTTGGTAGGGTCCTGGTTCCACATGCTGCAGCTTCAGGGCCAGGCCACTATCCTCATACCTGGAACTCGTGATGACCGGAAGCTGTTTTAAGAGGAAAATTATATTTCCCTTCTCTTTTATTCCAAACAAGCACTCTAACAGGGCGAAATGCTGAGATGCACCACAGGCGGCTGGAGATTTTCAAGTTATAGGAAAATGACATTGCATTCAGGCTTCCTGCTCTCTCTCCTGTAGGGAAGGTTATCTATCTTTGTCATGGCTCGCGGCGATTTATGCTGTCCATGACCACTGGGAAGGGAAAATATTCATGCTTTAAAAACGCACCGAGGGGCTTCCCTGGTGGCGCGGCGGTTGAGAGTCCGCCTGCCCGATGCAGGGGACGCGGGTTCGTGCCCCGGTCTGGGAAGATCCCACATGCCGCAGAGCAGCTGGGCCCGTAAGCCACGGCCGCTGAGCCTGCGCGTCCGGAGCCTGTGCTCCGCCACGGGAGAGGCCACAGCAGCGAGAGGCCCGCGTACTGCAAAAAAAAAGAAAAGAAAAAAAAAAAAAAAAAAAAAAAAAAAAAAAAAAAAGCACCAAGACAGAGCTCTTCTTAATCAGGGACGTGATCATGCTAGAAGGAAGGAGGTTGAGTTTGCAAGGTCATGGTTTCTCCTTCTTTGCTAGGATGTCACCATTTATTTATGATCTTGTCATTTGAGTTTCAAGGAGTCTTTTAAAAAGGAGTTTGGAGTGATGAGGGCAAAAGAAGCTGATCTAGATCTTCTGCTTTTCAGGAAAGATGGTACTTTTTAGCTTTGCCAGGCAAAGATTGCATTGCCACCCAGAGGTTTAGATGGAAAGAGACATGAATGAAGTCTCAAGACTGGAAGCATTTTTCAGGTCAGGTATGAAAATTAAATCTCCCAAACCCAAGACTGGTGTTATCAAGCTATAAAATAAGATGTCTTAGGTTATTTCTCAGAGCATAAACTCTAGTATTCTTGGCCCAGGTGTATAGAACTTGTACTCCCACTCTGATCGTGGGAGTGGGGCACCAGAAATACCCAGCTCTTGAGAATCTTACTGGGGCTGTTCATTCATTGGAAGGAGGAAAACCAGCACTAAGTGATGAAGGCATTTGTCAAGGATGTGAGAGAGTTAGTACATAGAGGTACCTCCCTTTCTTCTCATTCCATCGAACAGGCAGAAAGGGATCTCAGGTTCATCCTTGTTGGAGAACTTTCTTTGTCACCCATTTTCTAAAGTTTATACCCACTTACCTACAAGAGTCAGTTTTTCAGTTCTTTCTCCCACCTGTGCATCCCTTCATCCCTCCATCCATCCGTCCACCCATGTTATATTTACTAAGTGTATATTAAAAGCAACTGAAACAGAGTCTGAACCTTCACAGGGGGTGCTTTTTAGGGAAAATGGACTTGAGCTTTTCTTCCATCTTACTACAATACATTGACCTCTTCTACAGGACTTAGGTTCCTAAACATTGTTTCTCCTCTGAGTGACTAATAAAGTATATGGATGTTATAGATTGAGTAATTTAAGTAACTTGACCTATATACCTTATACTCTTATTCCCTCTTTGTTAATCACACTCTGACTATTAGAGTCAAATGGACAGAAGTTCTCAAAGGAATTTTTAGATTGGTTTTCTATTTTGGATTTGGCTCTGGGAGGAAGAATCAGAAAGAGTTAGAGTTGTAGTTATGTGCACTTCTGGAAGGGGGCATGATGCCTTTCTCCTGCCTCTCCCTGGGC
The DNA here is from genome assembly GCA_004363435.1 of Platanista minor. Classification (NCBI taxonomy): domain Eukaryota; kingdom Metazoa; phylum Chordata; class Mammalia; order Artiodactyla; family Platanistidae; genus Platanista; species Platanista minor. The sequence goes on along the minus strand of RJWK010070973.1, from coordinate 2,413 downwards.
TGCCCATGTGGACTCCGCAGGGAAAGAGCACAATCCAGCCCAGAGGAGTGGGTCTCTTCAGGTGTACAGTGGTCCTTGTGTGAAGAGCCATAAGTGGCTGTCAACAGTGAAGTCTCCAATGAGTTGGGGCAGTTTGGAAGAAGGTTTGGAACTTCAATTAGATGGAGACCATAGGAACAACATTTCATTAGAAAAAAAATTCTTGATGTCAAAATAAACCAAAGGGAAGAGCCTGAGAAGTATGGAAAGGATATAAAAAAATAAGCAAAGTAAATAAAAATGTATTCTCCCAGGATATCAGAGTACCTGGAGACCAGGCTGTGACTCAAATCTAGAATCATTTAGTAATAATGGAGATGGTTCTCTTAAAAAATGCTGTGCATAGGTCATCTTGTTTCAGCTTTTATAATGGTGGGATAAGGAAAAGGACCTGACTTCATCCTGCGTATCTCTCTTGGGTTGGGCCTTACCTGGTAGGACTTTTGTGAACTCAATCGCACAGAACCTTCTGTCTGGGGCACCTGTGGTTATTTGATGCCAGCCACGAGTTGTTTTTCTTTTTTGAATTTATTCATTTTATTTATTTATTTATTTATTTTTGGCTGCGTTGGGTCTTCATTGCTGAGCATGGGCTTTCTCTAGTTGTGGCGAGCGGGGGCTACTCTTTGTTGTGTGTGTGATACGCTGGCCTCTTACCGTTGTGGCCTCTCCCGGTGCGGAGCACAGGCTCCGGACGCGCAGGCTCAGCGGCTACGGCTCACGGCCCCAGCCGCTCCGCGGCATGTGGGATCTTCCTGGAACTGGGTCACGAACCCGTGTCCCCTGCATCGGCAGGCGGACCCTCAACCACTGCGCCCCCAGGGAAGCCCAGGGGGCTACTCTTCGTGGCGGTGCACAGGCTTCTCATTGCGGTGGCTTCTCTTTCTGCGGAGCACAGACTCTTGGTGCGTGGGCTTCAGTAGTTGTAGCACACAGGCTTCGTTGCTCTGTGGCATGTGGGATCTTCCCAGACCAGGGATCGAACCCATGTCCCCTGCATTGGCAAGGGGATTCTTAACCACTGCACCACCAGGGAAGTCCCCAGCCATGAGTTTTTGCATTGTGATTTCTGACCTCATTTCCTACTGTTGTTCTTCAGTATGATTTTTTTCCTAGCTCAGTCTATGTCTCAAGTTTTTCATTTTCTTCTTGTTTCGTTATTTTTATTGCTGACCCAGTATCTTCATGCACTCATTCTCCTTCTAGGGACTGTGATTCCTTATCTCCCCCTCTGATTAATTCCTCTCATCCTCCATGGCCCAACTCAGACCCTGTTCTTCATGAAACCCTCTCATGCAGTTGGCCTCAGTGATTCCCGTACCCCAGACCTTCCCTTTAAGTAGCCCCTTACAAACCATATTATATTTTCTAATATTTGCATGTATCCATCTTGCTTTCTCAACTGGGGGTGTGGGAAGTGAATCTAATATATCTTCTGTTATACCTCAGGGGGCCAGACGTAGGGATAGTCCTAAACTATCCTTGGTATTTATCACCTTTTACTGCACTGAGCTACATTGAGCTGATTACCATCTTCCTCATGGCCCATCACCAGTGGAGACCCGGCATGCACCAGCACTCTCCTATCAAGTGGTGCTCTGAACATATGTTTATGAAACAGTGGCCAGCCTTGGGCCAGAGGGACAGTCTGCAATTTATTTGGATACTTGCTAGAGGTCACACTACAAGGCCACTGTCCACATATCAGCTTTGTCTCAGGAGCTGACTCATGTTTTTCATATAAATCATGGTGAGTTGCCCATTATAAACACCTTGTAAAACTTGAAAGGCTTTATGGCTGTTATTAGCTACTGCATTGTGATTTACTACCTAATTCAGGCTGATGTGTGGATGAGTGTACCCAGGGCATCGTTTGTCCCATCTGCATAAGGTGGAGAGTAGAATAGGTTGTGCACTGAGAAGCAAATGCCTCTTCTAAAAGCCTATGGCAAGTCAGAGTATGCTTATGTTGTTTTTAATTAAAAATTTTTTATTGAAGTATAGTGGATTTACAATATTATACTAGGTTCAGGCATATAGCTTTAGTGATTCAGTACTTGTACAGATTATACTCTGTTGAAAGTAATTACAAGATAATGGTATATAATTCCCCGTGCTATACAACATATCCTTCTTGCTTATCTATTTTATACATAGTACTTTGTATCTCTTAATCCCATACCCCCAACTTGTTCCTACCCCCTTCCCACTCCCCTCTGGTAACCACTAGTTGGTTTTCTCTATCTGTGAGTCTGTTTCTGTTTTGCTGTACGTTCATTTGTATTATTTTTTAGATTCCATGTATAAGTGATATCATATGGTGTTTGTCTTTCTCTGACTTATTTCACTGAGCATATCTGTGAGGTCCATCCAC
>RJWK010070972.1:0-10786 GCA_004363435.1 Platanista minor | reverse complement strand
ACAGACAAAATCTCACACCGAAGAATACACATACACACTCATAAAAAGAGGAAAAGGGGAAAAAAAAAAAATCTTGCTCTCAAAGTCCACCTCCTCAACTTGGGATGATTCGCCGTCTATTCACGTATTCCACAGATGCAGGGTACGTCAAGTTGATTGTGGGGATTTAATCCGCTGCTCCTGAGGCTGCTGGGAGAGATTTCCCTTTCTCTTCATTGTTCGCACAGCTCCCGGGGCTCAGCTTTGGATTTGGCACCGCCTCTGCGTGTAGGCCGCCGGAGGGCGTCCGTTATTCGCTCAGACAGGAAGGACTGCGTTAAAGGAGCCGCTGACTCGGGGGCTCTGGCTCACCCAGCCCGGGGGGAGGGAGGGGCACGGTGTGTTGGGCGAGCCTGCTGCAGCAGAGGCCGGCGGAACGTTGCACCGGCCCGAGGCGCGCTGTGCGTTCTCCCAGGGAAGCCGTCCCTGGATCACGGGACCCTGGCGTTGGCGGGCTGCACAGGCTCCGGGAGGGGAGGAGTGGAGAGTGACCTGTGCTCGCACACAGGCCTCCCGGTGGTGGCCGCAGCAGCCCCAGTACCCCAGGCCCGTCTCTGGGGTCCGCGCCGGCAGCCGCGGCTCACACCCGTCTCCGGAGCTCCTCCAAGCAGCGCTCCCAATCCCTTCTCCTCGCGCACCAGGAAACAAAGAGGGAAGAAAAAGTCTCATGCCTGCTCGGCAGGTCCAGACTTCCCCCGGACTCCCTCCCGGCCAGCCGTGGTGCACCAACCCCCTGCAAGCTGTGTTCACGCCGCCAACCCCAGTCCTCTCCCTGTGCTCCGACCGAAACGCGAGCCTCAGCTCCCAGCCGCGCCCGCCCCGGCCGGGGAGCAGACAAGCCTCTCAGGCCGGTGAGTGCCGGTCGGCGCCGATCCTCCGTGCGGGAATCTCTCCGCTTTGCCCTCCGCGCCCCTGCCGCTGCGCTCTCCTCCGCGACTCCGAAGCTTACCCGCTCCGCCACCCGCAGTCTCCGCCCGCAAAGGGGCCCCTCAGTGTATGGAAACCTTTCCTGCTTCACAGCTCCCTCCCACTTAGATAGACTTTTTACCTCTGGGCTAAGAATCAACATTTGGAAAGCCCTGGAAGATGGCTCATCTTTCAGTGGAAGAACTCAGTGAGGGCTCAACCTACAGCAGAGTTAGATTAGTAGAATGCTTATTTTTGAAAGTGTTCAATTGGGAGTGCTCAAATTTTGATGCATTTTCGTTGGATACTACTTAGCAACTAGCTGACTGCTAAATAGACTGTCACCTTTCCTTTTGACAATTTGCTGAAAATGAGCCCCTCAGTGTTATGTGAACATGACGGAAATGGGTTGGGAGGGTTAGGGCTAAAGATGGGATTTCATCTGGTGCATTTATGTGAGAATTTTTAGTGTGCTGCTGATATTTAAGGGCTTCGGTAAATGCAAAAGAGGGGAAAAGGTTGGGAATGACAGACAGTGAGTTCTGCTCAGCAGACATTGACTCTGTAGTCAAAGTATAAATGGATCTAGTTCTTTTCAAATGTTAATAAGCTTTTGCACTGGAAGAGATTTCATGTGTAGATGCTATAATATCTGGCACTGGCCTATTCTGTGGTTGCCGAGATGGATTGGATGTTTGAATTACTATCAATATTAGGTGAAAACCATTCCAAAAGAGGTGTTTAAATGTTAATACAAAAGGAAAAAACCTTACATTTGGAAAGTAAGCAAAAAAAAAAAAAATGAGTATTTATTTCACTTGCAGGTGTTTCTTAACTAGTATTATTTTGATATAGAAGAGAATTTCAATCCATCATGGCAATACTTAGCTTAGTGATAGAAAATGCATGAAAAGTAAGCATGAGCATGAACTAAGGTAAGTAGCAACTCTGTGTTCCAGTGCTTAGAAAAATGGATTTTCCTAAGGATGTAACTGTGACATTCCAGGATTTGGATCTCAAATCTTCACGATGCCTCCCTTAACTTGTTAAATAGCAGATGTGTCAGCAATGAAGTAACGTGAGATCAGGTAGAGTGGTATTAATTTGGACCTAACTGAAATCCCATGACGTTTATCTTGGCTTCTAGAGAAAGAATCAAACCCACCTTAGTCGGAGTTTAATACTGGAATTACAACAATGTAAAGTTAGCCAATACACCTTTACTCTGTGTATGTTGAGATCTAGATACTAAGGTCACCCAGGCCCAAAATGGTCCCTATCCAGTCATCTGAGAAGAAAAGAAACAAATAGCCACTGGAGAGAAACTGATTGCATATGTCTAACCCTGTGAGTCCAGCAAAACAGAGGGCAGCCACCCTGATCATTTACCGTAAGACCTTCTTAACAGGGCAATCCTCAGTCTCTGACTGACAGACCTAGAATTTGGGGTATAGGAAACAACTGTCAGGGTAGATAATTCAATTGTCATGACACAGAAGACAAATCCACTGTGTGGGAAAAAAATGGGAAGGACAGAAAGAGTAAATTACAGGATTATAATAAATTTATAAATTCAGTGAAAAGCAAATAATGGATTTTAAAAACAAAACAGCATACTAAATATCATCTCAAAAACATATATGATACCACAGTTTAAAAGAAACATTGAAGAAGAAGGGACTTTTCCTGCCTAATATATTTCTTTTTTTTTTTTGCGGTACGCGGGCCTTTCACTGCTGTGGCCTCTCCCGTTGCGGAGCACAGGCTCCGGACGCACAGGCTCAACGGCCATGGCTCACGGGCCCAGCCGCTCCATGGCATGTGGGATCTTCCTGGACCGGGGCCCGAACCCGTGTCCCCTGCGTCGGCAGGCGGACTCTCAACCACTGCGCCACCAGGGAAGCCCTCCTGCCTAATATTAAGACCTATTATATAACTGACAATTAAAACCAATGCAGAAAAGGAGTGGGAATATTCAGTCAAAAGGGATAGTAATGTCTACATGATTTTTCTTTGCACGTTCCAGGGGAAACTGTAAAAGGAATATTAGACTGAGCTTGTTTACAGCTCAATCCAGACCAAGTTAAAATACCACATGGCCTGTACTTCTCATGTTATTTAAGGCCAAATAGATCAGAACCCACTAAATTTGGACAGTTATTTTCTGGATGCTCCTTTAAATGTATTTTTAGAGCCAAAGGCCTCGTCCACACTTCATGGTCAGAGCGTAGGATGTGTCTGGAAGGGATTGGTTATCTCCCCTCTTCATCACCTGAGGAAGGGCCACATCCTGGGACACAGGTAAAGCTAGTGATCAGGGGCAATTACCTTTTTGGGACTTGTAGCTGGTAGTCATGGGTCTCTACTGGACTCAGGATTATGAAGATAAACATGGAAATATTCCAGAAGGTAGGTCCAGAAGTGGTACTCTTTGAGTAAGTGCTGCCCCATAAAAGAAACACGTCGACTGGGGTTTGAACCTGAGAGCTCTGAGAAAGGTCACATCTAATGTCAATTTTATGTCCTGTCTATGTCACATCTCCTTTCTGTGTTCCTCAAACAGTTTTTTTTAAAGACTTAATAAAACTTATAGGCTGAGCATATTTATAAGAATGTACAAAAGAATATTTTCTATAACGGTAAGGCTGGAAACAACCCAAATGTCCATCAACAGGAAAAGGGATGAATAAATTGTGGTATATTCATACAATAGAGTGCCATACATAAAAAATGATATTGTTAACAGATCCATGTGTAAGAGGTAAAACTGTCAAGAAAAGCAAAGGAATGATAAACTCAGAATTTAAACTAGTGATTAACTCCCAGAGTAAAGAAAAGGGATACAGTAAAGATAAGCAGAGGGTGAACTTTAACACTAATGGCATTGTTCTGTTTCTTAAATTGGGTAGGAGGTACTCCTGGTGTCTGTTTATTACTATCCTTCATACTGGGATCAGCCAACAGCATCCCAGGTGTCAAATCTGGTCAGCAGGATGCTTATGTGTGGCCCAAGAGCTAAGAATTTTTTTTTTTTACATTTTTAAAGCTTTGTTAAGAAGGAGTGGGGGGAAGGAGGGAGAGCAGGAGGTGTAAACTCTGCAGCCGAGGTGTTTGTGGCTTGCAAAGTCTAAAATATCCATTATCCGGACCCTTACCAAAAACCGTTTGCCAACTCCTGATTTACTTACTTTTATATACTGTTTGATATTTTAAAAATATATTTCATAGCACATTTCTTAAACTTACTGTCTAGTCTTTACTCTGATGAAGGAAATTAAAGGGAAGGTCCACTACCTGTGTAACAGACGGATCTGAATACTCAACACAGTCATGTGAAATAATGGGTTACCTTTTCCTTCCCCTACCAGCTCCACACAGTGACGGCTAAGAAAGATGACCTACATTCCAAGGACTGGGTCAAAGGCTACATTCCAGGTATGAGACAATAATCGTTGGCAATAAAATCTGGCCCCATGATCATTGATTTCTCTTTCCTTTCCAGAGGGGGGAAGTTGAAAGGAGATTGAAAAGGAAAGAGAGAGGCTCAGGGCTTGTGGAGAATGAGAGCAAATATCTGCTCCTGTTGCTGCTTCTAGCTCACCTAGCATTCGCCTCATCAAACTTTGGTGGTTCCCAAGGGCCGAAAACCACCGTTTTGTTTCCCACTTGCTTCTCATTTGCCCCTCCATGGATGAGGAAGACACAGGATGTGGTGGAGTGGGAAACAGTAGAGAGTGCCAAAGAAAGACTCAGGGATACACTCCTCCCTGCCCTCACCCCCATCTCAAGGCAAAGATGCTTTGCCTTCCTGTACCTCCGGGGCCCAGAGTGAGGCAGCAGAGCTTGCTGAGATTCCTGAGGAAGAAATTAACCACCATCGCTGTCCCTGTTCAAAGGTTGTCGGGCAGAACGGGGAGATTCCGGAAGCAAAATTCAGAGAAAGTATGCGTGCTGGAAGTGAGGAGGTGGATGAGGACAGGTCCAGACTTCTTAGGAACACCAGCGAGTGCAGGATGTTATGCAGGCAGCCAGGATACTTACATTTCCCCCTTTAGAACAGGAGGAGGGGATCTGGAGCAGACAGAGGGCAGCATGAAAGCCCTGTGCTCTTGAAAAACTGGATGCTAATAGGTGGGAAATGAGCCAAAACACTAGGCACTCTGGCCTGTATATATTCTGTGTATTTAGTTTCTGATTCGACAGAGGGCAGCATGAAAGCCCTGTGCTCTTGAAAAACTGGATGCTAATAGGTGGGAAATGAGCCAAAACACTAGGCACTCTGGCCTGTATATATTCTGTGTATTTAGTTTCTGATTCACAGATGGTTATGGGCATAATAATAACAAGCAGTGACCTCATAATACCTAATTATTAATAACAAACTACCCCGTGGGAAGTAGACAAACATTACTTATCAGTAAGAAATTACCGTTATGCTCTCTCCTTCTCCTAGGCCAGCCTCTTTTCCACATATAAGTTATACTTTAAATGACCACAGAATTTATATGGAATTTTCTGAGTGTAAAGAATATTCCATGAATAATTTTGCCAGAACAGGTTCTGGCTGGGGCAACCAGAAGGCCGTGGTTACCCTAGTAATACCTGAGCCCTTTCCACTTTAACCTGGAAGGCTTTGTAACAATAAAAGCTGTCTTGAAGGAAGGCTTGCAATGCTAGATGCTTTTACCTAGGCTGTCCATTTAATCCTCACAACTACACTGTAAAATAGGGATGATTTTCACAATGTTACAGAAGAGGAATCTGAAACTCAGAAAGGTTAAGTAACTCACCTAAGGTCACACAATTAACAAGGGAAGCTTTCATCAAACAAGAGAAACTTTGATCCAGCCTTTAATAGGTGTTAAGTCTTTTACTAGCTGTTTCCACATTTGATGTGTCATGTTAATTCTTAACCTTTGAGAAGAGGATAAGGATATTTTTTTACAGATGAAGAAGTAGCATTTCAGAGGAGTTTTTAAGTTACTCATATTCAACCAATTCAGGAGTGCCTAAATCCAAGTGAAGCTCAGGGCTCCGTGAATAGAATGTATGAGTTTTCATGCTTCCCATGCCATCATGCCAGGGCCTGAGAGGGGAAGTTCTGAGTCCTTAGTAACTGAAGCCCAGTTTGGTGAAAACAGAATTAAGGGATAACCAATTATGCCATTTACCTGTTTCATTACTTTTATTACTGGAGCTTTACATCTGCCATTAGATCCATATTTAAGACTCCTAGAGGAAAAAAATCCTGCTGAATTATCAGCAACCACAGTGAAGCATAAACCTGTAGCTCTCATCACTCGAGCAAATCCCACTAAGATGCTACCAAAATTAGAGAGGATTTGTGTTTACGTGCAATATTCCCAGATGGCCTTCTGCAAGGCACACAGCAAACAAAATGCACTCATCCTTAGTGAGGCAAAACCAAGCCTTTCAAACAACTTACATGGGACCAGGGTAACTACACACCTCATCTCTTCCGCATTGGTCATGTGACTGCAAATCCTCTTTGAACATCAAGTAGGTGAACTGTGTGCATCCATGCCATCTAAATTTGTGGATTTCCAGAAGGGATTGGAGGTGGTCAGTGAGTGAGCAAAAGTTGGCAGAAAAATGTGTCAGCCTGCTTTCTGAGGTAACCTGAGGGAAACTTTAATAGCGTTTGCTATATACCTCATTGCTGTACGTATTAGGGTCAAATCAAGCATGCTATAAAATCCTGATGTAACAGGTAAGATAGTCCTAAAGGAAGGACCAGAAATGATCTAGCAGCAAGTCATCTTATGAGAGAAAAAAGAGATTCTCAGGACAGCTTTGAAGGGAAAGGGCTGTCTCTGAAAATCAGTTCATCCTCAGCTTACCCATCACCTTCTTAAACATGAAATAAGAGTAAAAGGACTATGGGCCTCCATATCGGCAAAGTTAGGTTCAAAGCCTAATTCTGCCATTGGCTAGCCTCGCTCACCCTGGGACCTATTTATCTTCTCTGAGGTTCAGTTGGTTCTCTTGCAAAATATGGCCCTAATACCACCTTCCAGGTATCAAATATGCACTTACCATGCCCAGAAGACAACATGGAGCCATGCCACAGAGGCCCCAAAAAAGTTAATTTCCCTCACTCTGCTCTAAATGTATGACCTTCTGTGAGTCACTTCATTTCTCATAGTTTCAGTTTTTCATTTCCAAAATGTGGACAGTAAAACCTAGAGTGAGTATTAATTATGAAACTATATGGAAAGGACCTATCACAGTTCCAGGCACCAGTGAAGCACTCAGTAAATATGAGTTCACAGTCCTAAAGCGCTGCTTCTCAACACAGACTTTATTTCTCTTTGGCTGCATCATTTAGTTTTTACATAGAAGTTAAAATAACGCCACTGCTCCCCAACAGCCAAAGAAGTGAACGGCATCTGCCTGGTTTTAGCCATCACACCATTAGAACCAACCCAGAGCACGTGGCCCTTGTGCCAATCCTGGGCCTCCAGTCTGCTTCTCCCACCCAGCTGAGGCCCAGTGACCCACCACACACTGAGGCTCATTGTCCCAGACACTAATTCCCTTTGCTGGGCCTCATTAGCAGCTTTCTAGTCACTCACTTCATGCTTCTCCTGGCAAATTATATTTGACTTTCAATTTAAAATCCAGGGTTCTCTAAAGCAAAACCTCTGTGTAATCATGGTGATAGAGCAGCGGCACATGCAGTTTTGACAGGATGGATTTATCTTGTTTGTCATGAAGAGTCTCACTCTGCACATATCCATGCCAGAAGACTGGCGTCCCCTCTGCCACACCCTCTCTGCCATACACATGCTGGAGAATGACAGATGATCCACCCATTGATCTTGGGCTCACAGGGAACTCAGGGCACTAGGAGGGTTCATTTAGAAGTAGAGGGTTACTGTCCTATGGAAAGTCACAGAGGTCTTAGACTTGGTTCAGTGGGCATGAAATGAAGGAAGTTAGAAACGGGAAGAAAATCCATACCTCAGCAATAAAGTTTTCATCTGATTTAATCAAACACAAATTTGCATATTTCTTTGGCAAAGACATCAGGTTCTCCAGTAGATGAGCTAAAGCAAAATGTGTCAAAAGAAATTGTTTGGGTTCTTCCTCCTCGAATAAGAAATATTTAACTCCAATTTTTCAAGGTGAGTTTTTGGTGGCTCTTAGTGGCATTTTCAAATTCGTTTGGTTGTCTTTTTGGTTATTTAATTCCAGAAACACAATCTAGGATTCAGGGTACTTAGAGGAGGGATACTTAATTTTAATAGGATTATCAATCCAGTGAAAGTTTGGAAAACTTGGTCAACCCTGTTTGAGTGGGCAATCCAAAAGTATTTATTTACATTTGGCCCTAGAATGCAATTGTGTATTTACATTTGAATGAGGATGTTGGACCTGTATCCTGTAAAGTACTTGATGCTTTTAGTATCCTGGAATTGGAGACCTTAAAATCAGCCTACCAATTAGGGAATTATTTGAACTTAACTCCTTTCAAGCATTCTTCATGATACTCCTTCACATACAATATTGTCATACTGATTAATACATAATCTCTTCCCTTAATACCTTCCAGTTGGAAAGCAAACTAACTGTTGAATAAGCCAAACTAAATTCCGATGCTGAAAACTTTAGAAGTGCTAAAACTATCGAACACTGAGATAATTCAACTTACCCTTGGAGATATGCAAACTATATTTTAAAACTTAGAGTCTACCAGATATACTCCATAGAAGGCATTCAGTTGCATGGAAAATAGGCGTTTATAAATAGGTGACAAATCTCCCTATACCATAAATTTAAAGACAAGTAGAAGAAACATGGTTTTGCCCCCAGTGACAATGTAACCAAGACAAGGAATTGTGTGATTCGTCCTCAAAAGATCTGGGCAGGGACTTCTCCAGCTGTATCTTTTGCGATCTTATCATTGGCCACTGGTTTCAGTGGTTCCTCTTTTACCCACACCTACTTGGTATTCCTGGACCATGATCACTTTTATGGCTTGGGAAGGAGAAACACTGCCTCAACATACAAGAGGTTTCCAGCTTTAGACCTTGAGAGACAACCCCAGGAAAGGACCAAGAGTGGGGATGAAGACAAAAATTGCAGACTCCCCAGATGTGAGCCTCACCAGTTAATGCCCTGCTCCCGTCAACCTCCCTATGGCCAGGAGAGATCTGTCTCATCTACCCGAAAAGCCATACTGTTCTCAGCCAACTCTTCATCTTAAATACCCATCTGGAGACTTCATGCTCTTTATTCACAACTGAACTGACCGGTTTTGTTTTCTTATCAATCAAATCATTGTCCTTAGAATTCCTCTTCCAAGCTCTATATTTTCCTCAAGGTTCTCTTTTGGCCAAAAATCCATGGCAAGATAACAGTCGATATCTAGTTTATATTAGCTAGTTTCTCAAGTGCTTTGAATATTTTAACTCAAAATAGCTGTATTATTATCATTTCTACTTACTCATGAGAAAACACAGATCTCAAGAGGTAAAAGGGTTCAGTATGAACCCTGAAGACTGACTTCAAGGCTTAGTATCTTAACTATTATCCTCACTGTTGTCTGGTGTACATTGTCTGAGAGTGTTTTCTCAGCCTAACATTATTAGAAAGGCCAGGTATTTGGTTCTGAGCTTTTAATCTTCTGATTCCTACTATTTGCCTTGATGGAAACTAATATTTAGCTCTAATTATATTACAATAGGCACTGAAGTAATTACTTCAAGATATGTAAAGCCAACAAAGTATCCATCTCCAACTACCATCCCCCACTCTTCATTTGCATCTTTCTTCCCCTGATCTTGGATCCTGACTTTCGCTGGCTCAGAGGGAAAAGGGATTTGAATTCAGTAGAATGAAGAGTATTGTCCCATTTCTGGAGGCAGAGCTTCACTTTTAGAAGAGAATAATGTCCTGGTATGCGTCCCCTGAAACCACTTAATCAGTCTCTTCAGGAATAATTCATGAAAGAACAGAGAGAGTATGTGGTAATAGGAATTTTTAAAGGCACAGTAATATGACCTGAAAGTTAGAAGACACAGAAGTCCAATGAATCATAATAATAAACACAACACCCATTTGTAAAATATCTGCTACATGCCAGCCATATACCAGGGATTGTAATAATGATGATAATAATAATAGTGGATGCTTACCTAGTGGTCCCTATGTGCAGGGATTACTCTAAGTTCTTTATATATATTAACAAAGTAAATCTTCACAACAATCCTATGCGATGTATACTGTTAATACTCACATTCTATAGATGAAAAAGAGAATCTTAGAGAAGGTGAGTGATTTGCTACATGATGGTTCAGGGATGGGTTATAGCAATATCCTCATGTGATAAAAGCTCTCAATTTGCAACATAAGACATAATTTGGTACTGGAAACCCAGAAAACTTGGGTGACACGATATCAGAACTGTCAGACAAGGATAGGTGAGAATAAGGAGAGAAAGCAAATAGCAATAAAACTTCTACTCAGGAGCAGCTAAACAGATATTTCAAAGAACAAGAAGAAACTAACTTTATGGCAGACAGAATACTCATCAAATGGAAGAATTTATGCCTCAAAAAATGAAAATATTAGAGAAACTTGTAAATAATTTGAAAATACATATTTTAAGAACCTGAAAGAGATGAAAAACATAGGATCAAAAACAAGAGGTTATGAAGCAAGAGGCAGGTATGAATCAAATATTAGTAGATATGAAAAATATGTCAATTCAAAAATCAGAAAAAGAAAAGTGTAGCCACTGGAAAAAAGTGTAATACATGATATAGGTGGCATATATATATTCCATACTGTATATATATATATATATATATATATA
>RJWK010070971.1:0-10786 GCA_004363435.1 Platanista minor | reverse complement strand
CCTTTCCTGCTTCACAGCTCCCTCCCACTGGTGCCGGTCCCGTCCCTATCCTCTGTCTCTGTTTTCAGGGTTTTTTTGTTTGCCCTACCCCGGTAAGTGTGGAGTTTCTTGCCTTTTGGGAGGTCTGAGGTCTTCTGCCAGCGTTCAGTAGGTGTTCTGCAGGAGTTGTTCCACGTGTAGCTGTATTTCTGGTGTATCTGTGGGGAAGAAGGTAATCTCCGCGTCTTACTCTTCCGCCATCTTGTCTCTCTCCCTTCCTCTGATCTTTTCCAGCACCTGGACTCTCTACTGCCTACTTTAGCATTCACATGCTGCCTTGCTGTTTGCTATACTTCCCTGTGTCTTAAGTGTATCTTAAACTGCCAACAGAAGTACAGATATCTCAGTGGCACATGGCCTGGGAAGCAGAAAGCAGACAGTAGCTATCTGTTATATATAAGCTTTTATGTTGATCTTTGATTATTTAACATGCTTAGATCTTGTCTTCCTGACCTTTGAGGTTATCTTCTAGTTTGGCATTCACTACAGCACATAGAGAGGAGATGGTCAGTAAGTGGTCACTGACGCTGACTTATGCTAACATTTTCCTGTACCTGTGACCCTCAGTGGAGTAGGCTGGATTTGAGGTAAATTTTGGGGATCCCAGAACTGCAGTTTTATAACCGGAAGAGAAATCTTTCCATGGCAGTGGGGCAATTGGTGTGTGTTGAACACAGAAGTGACATAAGCCCTTTGAGACTCTAATAGCTTGGCATCTTGGGCGTGGGCTCCATAATAGCCCATAACTGTCAGTGTCAGTTAATTCTGTTAGCATCACATAAAATATTCTCTTGGAAGGTGATTCTTAGCATTGTATATTATCAAGGTATTTTTTAGTTTCCTTCTCTCTCCTCACCTAAGTAGCTCACACTTCAGTAACATTTCTAATAATGATCTCCTTTAAGGTACCCTTATAATGCCAGCACACTCCAACAGGCTTGACCATGTAATTTGCTTTGGCCAATTACATATTTGGAAATATGAGCAAAGATCACTTTGTCTGGAAGCTTTAGGAGCCCTCATGTGCTTTACCATGATCTCTTCTCCCTTGACCTGACACTGGAAACATTTTGAGACTTTCATCAGTCCGGGTTGAAAACAACATGGAGTTTCCCTACAGTGGGCATGTTGCATGACTGAGAAATAAACTGGGTAGATTGCATGTCTATGCTGCCTTTTCCTTGAATCTGGGCTGGCTTGTGATTTACTTTGACTGTTAGATTGTGGTGGAAGTGACATTGTATGAGCTCCAGAGTCAAGGCCACAAGATGCTTTCACTCTCTTGGGACCCAACTACAATGTAAAGAAGCTTGGGTTAGACCAGCAGTCCCCAACCTTTTTGGCACGAGGGACCAGTTTAGTGGAAGACAATTTTTCCATGGATCGGGGGTGGGGGGGGCGTTGGGGGGGTGTGACGGGGCGGGGATGGTTCAGGTGGTAATGTGAGTGATGGGGAGGGATAGGGAGTGGCAGATGAAGCTTCCAGATGAAGCTTCACTCATTCCCCCACCACTCACCTCCTGCTGTGTGGCCTGGTACTGGTCTGCGGGCCCAGGAGTTGGGGACCCCTGGGTTAGACCACTGGAAGATGAGAGACCTTACAGAGAAGTTCTGCCATCTAGCTGTTTCTACCAAGGTGAGGCCTTGTTAGCCTGCAGCTCCCACTGACCCAGCAGATGGGTGCCAATGAGTGAGCACGGAACTGCCCAACCAAACTACAGCATCATGAGAAACAAGAGATTGTTGTGGTTTTAAGCCGTTAAGATTTGGGGTGACTTGTAAGAAGCAATAAATAACTAAAACAGAGATTCTTGTTGTTGTAAGCAGCTAAGATTTTGGGGTCATTTATTGTTAACCTCAGCATAACTTGGCCTATATTGATTAATAAAGCTAACAATGTGGTTTAAAACATTTTAAATTACTTTTTTGATATTTCAAATCTAATTTACTTCATTATTATTATTATTTTAAATTGAAATATAGTTGATTTACAGTGTTGTGTTAGTTTCTGGTGCACAGCAAACTGATTCAGATATAGCCGAATCAGCTTGAATATAGTTCCCTATCCTATACAGTAGGACCTTGTTGTTTATCTATTTTATTTATTTATCCTAAATATTTTATTTTATTTCTTTTCTTTTCTTTTTTTTTGTAATGTATTCTTTTTAACATCTTTATTGGAGTATTAGTGCTTTACAATGGTGTGTTAGCTTCTGCTGTATAACGAAGTGAATCAGCTATACATATTCATATATCCCCATATCTCCTCCCTCTTGCGTCTCCCTCCCACCCTCCCTATCCCACCCCTCTAGGTGGACACAAGGCACCCTGATCTCCCGGTGCTATGTAGCTGCTTCCCACTAGCTATCTATTTTACATTTGGTGGTGTATATATGTCCATGCCACTCTCTCACTTCGTCCCAGCTTACCCCTCCCCCTCCCCGTGTCCTCAAGTCCATTCTTTATGTCTACATCTTTATTCCTGTCCTGCCCCTAGGTTCTTCAGAACCATTTCTTTTTAGATTCCAGATATATATGTTAGCATATGGTATTTGTTTCTCTCTTTCTGACTTACTTCACTCTGTATGACAGTCTCTAGATCCATCTACCTCACTACAAATAACTCAATTTCGTTTCTTTTCATGGTTGAGTAATATTCCATTGTATATATGTGTCACATCTTCTTTATCCATTCATCTGTTGATGGACACTTAGGCTACTTCTATATCTTGGCTATTGTAAATAGAGCTGCAATGAACATTGTGCTACATGACTATTTTTGAATTATGGTTTTCTCAGGGTCTATGCCTAGTAGTGGGATTGCTGGGTTGTACGGTAGTTCTATTTTTAGTTTTTTGAGGAACCTTCATACTCTTCTCCATAGCGGCTGTATCAATTTACATTCCCACCAACAGTGCAAGAGGGTTCCCTTTTCTCCACACCCTCTCCAGCATTTATTGTTTGTAGATTTTTTGATAATGGCCATTCTGACCGGTGTGAGATGATACCTCATTGTAGTTTTGAGTTGCATTTCTCTAATGATTAGTGATGTTGAGCATCCTTTCATGTGTTTGTTGGCAATCTGTATATCTTCTCTGGAGAAATGTCTATTTAGGTCTTCTGCCCATTTTTGGATTGGGTTTTTTGTTTTTTTTGATATTGAGCTGTATGAGCTGCCTGTAAATTTTGGACATTAATCCTTTGTCAGTTGCTTCATTTGCAAATATTTTCTCCGATTCTGAGGGTTGTCTTTTCGTCTTGTTTATGGTTTCCTTTGCTGTGCAAAAGCTTTTAGGTTTCATTAGGTCCCATTTGTTTATTTTTGTTTTTATTTCCGTTTCTCTAGGAGGTGGGTCAAAAAGGATCATGCTGTAATTTATGTCATGGAGTGTTCTGCTTATGTTTTCCTCTAAGAGTTTTATAGTGTTGGGCCTTACATTTAGGTCTTTAATCCATTTTGAGTTTATTTTTGTGTATGGTGTTAGGGAGAGCTCCAATTTCATTCTTTTCCATGTACCTGTCCAGTTTTCCCAGCACCACTTATTGAAGAGGCTGTCTTTTCCCCATTGTGTATTCTTGCATCCTTTATCAAAGATAAGGTGACCATATGTGTGTGGGTTTATCTCTGGGCTTTCTATCCTGTTCCATTGATTTATGTTTCTGTTCTTGTGCCAATACCATACTGTCTTGATTACTGTAGCTTTATAGTATAGTCTGAAGTCAGGGAGCCTGATTCCTCCAGGTCGGTTTTTCTTTCTCAAGATTGCTTTGGCTATTTGTGGTCTTTTGTGTTTCCATACAAATTGTGAAATTTTTTGTTCTAGCTCTGTGAAAAATGCCAGTGGTAGTTTGATAGGGATTGCATTGAATCTGTAGATTGCTGTGGGTAGTAGAGTCCTTTTCACAGTATTGATTCTTCGAATCCAAAACCATGGTATATCTCTCCATCTGTTTGTATCATCTTTAATTTCTTTCATCACTGTATTACAGTTTTCTGCATGCAGGTCTTTTGTCTCCTTAGGTAGGTTTATTCCTAGGTATTTTATTCTTTTTGTTGCAGTGGTAAATGGGAGTGTTTCCTTAATTTCTCTTTCAGATTTTTCATCATTAGTGTATAGGAATGCAAGAGATTTGTGCTCATTAATTTTGTATCTTGCTACTTTACCAAATTCATTGATTAGCTCTAGTAGTTTTCTGGTAGCATCTTTAGGATTCTGTATGTATAGCATCATGTCATCTGCAAACAGTGACAGTTTTACTTCTTCTTTTCTGATATGGATTCCTTTTATTTCTTTTTCTTCTCTGATTGCTGTGCTAAAACTTCCAAAGCTATGTTGAATAATAGTGGTGAGACTGGGCAACCTTGTCTTGTTCCTGATCTTAGTGGAAATGGTTTCAGTTTTTCACCACTGAGGATGATTTTGGCTGTGGGTTTTTCATATATGGCCTTTATTATGTTAAGTTCCCTCTATGCGACATTCTGGAGGGTGTTTATCATAAGTAAGTTCTGAATTTTGTCGAAAGCTTTTTCTGCATCTATTGAGATGATCATATGGTTTCTCTTCTTCAATTTGTTAATATGGTTTATCACATTGATTGATTTGCATATACTGAAGAATCCTTTCATCCCTGAGATAAACTCCACTTGATCATGGTGTATGATCCTTTTAATGTGCTGTTGGATCCTGTTTGCTAGTATTTTGTTGAGGATTTTTGCGTCTATGTTCATCAGTGATATTGGCCTGTAGTTTTCTTTTTCTGTGGCATCTTTGTCTGGTTTTGGTATCAGGGTGATGGTGGCCTCGTAGAATGAGTTTGGCAGTGTTCCTCCCTCTGCTATATTTTGGAAGAGTTTGAGAAGGATAGGTGTTAGCTCTTCTCTAAATGTTTGAGAGAATTCACCTGTGAAGCCAACTGGTCCTGGGCCTTTGTTCGTGGAAGAGTTTTAGTCACAGTCTCCATTTCAGTGCTCCTGATTGGTCTGTTTATATTTTCTATTTCTTCTTAGTTCTGTCTCCGAAGGCTGTGCTTTTCTAAGAATTGGTCCATTTCTTCCAAGTTGTCTGTTTTATTGGCATCGAATTGCTTGTAGTAATCTATCATGATCCTTTGTATTTCTGCAGTGTCAGTTGTTCCTTCTCCTTTTTCATTTCTAATTCTATTGATTTGAATCTTCTCCCTTTTTTCTTGATGAGTGTGGCTAATGGTGTATCAATTTTGTTTATCTTCTCAAGAACCAGCTTTCAGTTTTATTGATCTTTGCTACTGTTTCATTCATTTCTTTTTCATTTATTTCTGATCTGATCTTTATGATTTCTTTCCTTCTGGTAAGTTTGGGTTTTTTTTTTTTTTTTTTGCAGTACGCAGGCCTCTCACCGTTGTGGCCTCTCCTGTTGTGGAGCATAGGCTCCAGAGGTGCAAGCTCAGCGGCCATGGCTCACGGGCCCAGCTGCTCTGTGGCATGTGGGATCTTCCCGGACCGGGGCATGAACCCGTGTTCCCTGCATCGGCAGGCGGACTCTCGACTGCTGCGCCACCAGGGAAGCCCTGTGGTTTCTTTGTTCTTCTTTCTCTAGATGCTTTAGGTGTAAGGTTAGGTTGTTTATTTGAGATGTTTCTTGTTGCTTGAGGTAGGACTGTATTGCAATAAAGTTTCCTCTTAGAGTTGATCTTGCTGCATCCCATTGGCTTTGGGTCACCTTGTTTTCATTGTCATTTGTCTCTAGGCTTGATTTCCTCTTTGATTTCTTCAGTGATCTCTTGGTTATCTAGTAACGTATTGTTTAGCCTCCATGTGTTTGTATCTTTTACAGATTTTTTTCTTGTAGCTGATATTGGTCTCATAGCGCTGTGGTAGGAAAAGATACTTAATACGATTTCAATTTTCTTAAATTTACCAAGGCTTGATTTGTGACCCAAGATATGATCCATCCTGAGAATGTTCCATGAGCACTTGAGAAGAAAGTGTAATCTGCTGTTTTTGGATGGAATGTCCTATAAATATCCATTAAGTCCATCTTGTTTAATGCATCATTTAAAGCTTGTGTTTCCTTATTTATTTTCATTTTGGATGGTCTCTCCACTGGTGAATGTGAGGTGTTAAAGTCCCCTACTATGATTGTGTCACTGTCGCTTTCCCCTTTTATGGCCGTTAGCAATGGCCTTATGTATTGATGTGCTCCTATGTTGGGTGCATAAATATTTACAATTGTTATATCTTCTTCTTGGATTGATCCCTTGATCATTATGTAGTGTCCTTCTTTGTCTCTTGTAATAGTCTTTATTTTATAGTCTATATTGTCTGATGTGAGAATTGCTACTCCATCTTTCTTCTGATTTCCATTTGCATGGAATATCTTTTTCCATCCCCTCACCTTCAGACTGTGTGTGTCCCTAGGTCTGAAGTCGGTCTCTTGTAGACAGCATATGTATGGGTCTTGTTTTTGTATCCATTCAGCCAGTCTATGTCTTTTGGTTGGAGCATTTAATCCATTTACATTTAAGGTAGTTATTGATACATATGTTCCTATTACCATTTTCTTAATTGTTTGGCGTTTGTTATTGTAAGTTTTTTACTTGTCTTATGTTTCCTGCCTAGAGAAGTTCCTTTAGCATTTGTTGCAAAGCTGGTTTGATGGTGCTGAATTCTCTTAGCTTTTGCTTTTCTATAAAGGTTTTAATTTCTCCTTTGAATCTGAATGAGATCTTTTAGAGTAATCTTTGTTGTACGTTTTTCCCTTTCATCAGGTTAAATATGCCTTGCCACTCCCTTCTGGTTTGCAAAATTTCTGCTGAAAAATAAGCTGTTAACCTTATGGGGATTCCCTTGTATGTTATTTGTTGCTTTTCCCTTGCTGCTTTTAATATTTTTTCTTTGTATTTAATTTTTGATAGTTTGATTAATATGTGTCTTGGCATGTTTCTCCTTGGATTTATCCTGTATGGGACTCTCTGTGTTTCTTGGACTTCATTGACTATTTCCTTTCCCATATTAGGGAAGTTTTCAACTATAATCTCTTCAAATATTTTCTCAGTCCCTTTTTTTCTCTTCTTCTTCTGGGACCCCTATAATTCGAATGTTGGTATGTTTAATGTTGTCCCAGAGGTCTCTGAGATTGTCCTCAATTCTTTTCATTCTTTTGTCTTTATTCTTCTCTGTGGTAGTTATTTCTGCTATTTTATCTTCCAGATCACTTATCTGTTCTTCTGCCTCAGTTATTCTGCTATTGATTCCTTCTAGAGAATTTTAAATTTCATTTATTGTATTGCTCATCATTGTTGGTTTGCTCTTTAGTTCTTCTGTGTCCTTGTTAAATGTTTCTTGTATTTTCTCCATTCTATTTCCAAGATTTTGGATCATCTTTACTATCATTACTCTGAGTTCTTTTTCAGGTAGACTGGCTATTTCCTCTTTATTTGTTTGGTGTGGTTGGTTTTTGCCTTGCTCATTCATCTGCTGTGTGTTTCTCTGTCTTCTCATTTTGCTTTACCTACTGTGTTTGGGGTCTCTTTTTCACAGGCTTCAGATTCATAGTTCCCATTGTTTTTGGTGTCTGCCCCCAGTGGCTAAGGTTGGTTCCATAGGTTGTGTAGGCTTCCTGATGGAGGGGACTGGTGCCTGTGTTCTGGTGGATGAGGCTGGATCTTGTCTTTTTGGTGGGCAGGACCACATCTGGTGGCGTTTGGGGTGTCTGTGACCCTATTATGATTTTAGGCAACCTCTCTGCTAATGGGTGGTGTCGTGTTCCTGCCTCACTAGTTGTTTTGCATAGGGTGTCCAGCACTGTAGCCTACTGGCTGTTGAGTGGAGCTGGGTCTTAGCATTGAGATGGAGATCTCTAGGAGAGCTTTCGCTGTTTGATATTGCAGGTAGCTGGAAGGTCTCTGGTGGACCAATGTCCTGAACTTGGCTCTCCCACCTCAGAGGCACAGGCCTGACACCCGGCCAGAGTACCATGACCCTGTCAGCCACACGGCTCACGAGAAGATGGAGTAAAAAAAGAAAGAACAAACAAATAAAATAAAATAAAATAATTAGAATAAAAAGTAAAAAAATTATTAAAAATAGTAAAATTATAAAGTAATAAAAGAAAGAAAGAAAGAAATAAGTTAGCAACCAAACGAAAAAGCAACTCCACCAATGTTAACAAGTGGTAAAACCTATACTAAAAAACAAAAAACAAAAAACCAGACAGTCAGAACTCTAGGACAAATGGCAAAAGCAAAGCAATACAGACAAAATCACACAAAGAAGCATACACATACACATTCACAAAAAGAGAAAAAGGAAAAAAATATATATTAAAAAAAGGGAAGAGAGCAACCAAATCAATAAACAAATCTACCAATGATAATAAGCTCTAAATGCTCAACTAAGATAAATATAAAACCAGAAACAAATTAGTTGCAGTAAGCAAACCTTAAGTCTACAGTTGCTCCCAAAGTCCACTGTCGCAATTTTGGGGTGATTCTTTGTCTATTCAGGTATTCCAGAGATGCAGGGTACATGAAATTGATTGTGGAGATTTAATCTGCTGCTTCTTAGGCTGCTGGGAGATATGCCCCTTTCTCTTCTTTGTTCGCACAACTCCTGGGGTTTGGCCCCGCCTCTGCATGTAGGTTGCCTGAGGGCATCTGTTCCCCACCCAGACTGGACGGGGTTAAAGGAGTGGCTTATTCAGGGGTTCTGGCTCACTCAGGTTGGGGGGAGGGAGGAATACAGAATGCGGGGCGAGCCTGCGGTGGCAGAGGCTGGTGTGACATTGCAACTGCCTGAAGTGCATTCCTCTGCATTCCTCCTGCGTTCCAGGTTCACGGGACCCTGGCAGAGGCGGGCTGCAGGGGCCCCGGGGGGTGGGGCAGGTGTGGATAGTGAACTGTGGTTGCACACAGACTTATTAGTGGCTGCAGCAGCAGCCTTAGCATTTCATGCCCGTCTCTGTTGTCCGTGCTGATAGCCGTAGCTTGCAGCCATCTCTGGAACTCATTTAGAAGGTGCTCTGAATCCCCTCTCCTTGCTCACCCCGAAACAATGGTCTCTTGTCTCTTAAGCAGTTCCAGACTTTTTCCCGGACTCCCTCGTGGCTAGCTGTGGCACACTAGCCGCCTTCAGGCTGTGTTCACACAGCCAACCCCAGTACTCTCCCTGGGGTCTGACCTCTGAAGCCCAAGCCTCAGCTCCCATTCCCCACCCACCCCGGCTGGTGAGAAGACAAGGCTCTTAGGCTGGTGAGTGCTGGCTGGCACTGATTCTCTGTGCAGGACTCTCTGCTTTGTCCTCTACACCCCCGTTGCCGCACTCTCATCTGCGGCTCCGAAGCTTCACCCCCGCCACCTGCAGTCTCCGCCTGCGAAGGGGCTTCCTAGTGTGTGGAAACCTTTCTTCCTTCACAGCTCCCTCCCCGAGGTGCAGGTCCTGTCCCTATTCTTTTGTCTCTGTTTTTTCTTTTTTCGTTTGCCCTACCCAGGTACACGGGGGAGTTTCTTGCCTTTTGGCAAGTCTGAGGTCTTCTGCCAGCATTCGGTAGGTGTTCTGTAGGAGTTGTTCCACATGTAGATGTATTTCTGATGTACTTGTGGGGAGGAAAGTGATCTCCACGTCTTACTCCTCTGTCATCTTGAAGGTCTCTCTGTGGGTTTTCTTTATCTTTGATTTCTTGGTCTCCATTGCCCCGTTTTATGTGAGAGTAGTGGTTGACAACAAACAAAAAAAACCTGCTGCTTAATGATTCTGTTTTTAAACATTATGAATCATTTTGCAAGAAAATTTCTGACTTGTCAGCATGTTAGAGCTGCCCAGTAGGTTTTACCCTTCAACTGGAGGAGGGAGAGGGAGCCCAGAATTTCAAACCCAGTCCATCAACCCCTTTTTGCTGAAATTCTTGCCCTATTTTGAGGGAAAGATAATGTGAGTAATGTCTTTTCCTGCAATTTGAAAAAACAGACAAGCATGGCTTACAGGGAAATCCTTGGTGATTGAAAATATTATCAGAAACAGGCTCCTGATGTTCACATTCAATGACTCTTGGTGTCATTTCCAAGTGTTCTGATGAGTTTCAATTGAGCACTGCACTTTACAGAGTTGGCTCAAGTCCACAACAGTGTGTGTGTGTGTGTGTGTGTGTGTGTTGGTGATGGAGGAGCAAGAGGCAGGCAGGTGTCATTTAGTCACCTGCATTTGAAGCTGAGACAAGCCCCAGCCAGGACTGGCAGATTTGCTTCTGGTACAGTTACCAGTGACTGCCTCTGAATCACTTCAAGCTGCATCTGTATAGTGCCAGAACGATGTGCTGATGAGGAAACAATATCAGCTAGGACGGTCGTCTCAGTCATAGAGACAATCAGTCACAACAGCAAGAAAAATTTTGACCAAAAACACTGTGGTTGGACCAAATTCAATTGTGGAAAAAAAAGAAATATAGTAAAAATACTGTTTTTACTTCTATTCTTTATTTTTAAGGAAAAAAATCCTCATTCCTTTATTAAACACAGTTATGCCTACTTCTTCATGCTTAAACAAGTAATAGGTTAGTTAAGTTAGATTTTCCTGGTCTAGAACTTCATATGAGCTGACTCATATAGTAATGTTTTATGTCTGGTTTCTTTTACTAGAATAATGATTCTGAGGTTCATCCATGTTGTGTGTGTCAATAGTTCATTTCTTTTCATTGCTGAGTGGTATTCTATTGAAGATATATACTACAATTCCTTTTTTTTTTGAATTTTATTTTATTTTTTATATAGCAGG
>RJWK010070970.1:0-10787 GCA_004363435.1 Platanista minor | reverse complement strand
ACTACAAATAACTCAATTTCGTTTCTTTTTATGGCTGAGTAATATTCCATTGTATGTATATAGTGGCACATCTTCTTTATCCATTCATCTGTTGATGGACACTTAGGTTGCTTCCATGTCCTGGCTGTTGTAAATAGAGCTGCAGTGAACATTGTGGTACATGACTCTTTTTGAATTATGGTTTTCTCAGGGTATATGCCCAGTAGTGGGCTTGCTGGGTTGTATGGTAGTTCTATTTTTAGTTTTTTAAGGAACCTCCATACTGTTCTCCATAGTGGCTGTATCAATTTACACTCCCACCAACAGTGTATGAGGGTTTCCTTTTCTCCACACCCTCTCCAACATATATTGTTTCTAGATTTTTTGATGATGGCTATTCTGACCGGTGTGAGATGATATCACATTGTAGTTTGATTTGCATTTCTCTAATGATTAGTGATTTTGAGCATTCTTTCATGTGTTTGTTGGCAGTCTGTACATCTTCTTTGGAGAAATGTCTATTTAGGTCTTTTGCCCATTTTTGGATTGGGTTGTTTGTTTTTTTGGTATTGAGCTGCATGAGCTGCTTGTAAATTCTGGAGATTAATCCTTTGTCAACTGCTTCATTTGCAAATATTTTCTCCCATTCTGAGGGTTGTCTTTTGGTCTTGTTTATGGTTTCCTTTGCTGTGCAAAAGCTTTTAAGTTTCATTAGATCCCATTTGTTTATTTTTGTTTTTATTTCCATTTCTCTAGGAGGTGGGTCATAAAGGATCTTGCTGTGATTTATATCATAGAGTGTTCTTCCTATGTTTTCCTGTAAGAGTTTGATAGTGTCTGGCCTTACATTTAGGTCTTTAATCCATTTTGAGTTTATTTTTGTGTATGGTGTTACCGAGTGTTCTAATTTCATTCTTTTATATGTAGCTGTCCAGTTTTCCCAGCACCACTTATTGAAGAGGCTGGTTTATTAAGGGAAATGTTATGTTTCTATTTTTATTCCAGAATCTGTCTTTTCCATATTTAACCAAAATTAGTTTATTTCCCTATGCTTTTTCATCGAATGGTCATGAAGCATGTTCACATGGAATTACTACATGGTAAGATTCATAAGTCAGTGTACTTGACTAGTCTTAGAGATGTTTAAACAAGGAGAAGTTGCTTAGTATTTGTCATCTCAATTTTACAATTTTAGCTAGGTATCCAGATTAAATTGCATTTTATTATTCTTTTGTTGCTAGTATTTAGTGTAGTTTCTTCTGATTTGTAGATAATACCATGTTGGCCTGAAGACAGTCATTATTTTTGTTTGAATTTTTTTACTAGGCTTGCAGATCAGATGAGAATGTTGAATTTTCTTCAGTGGTTTGATCTGCTAAAGGATATTTTCTCTAAGTTTACAATTTTCCTGCAGAGAGTTAAGGTAAGCTTATGTGTTTATCAGTTTGTCCAGAATATCCCTAAAGTTAAGTCATCTTTCTAGATATGAAAATTAGAATAAAGCAAAATTTCTTTGTTTCTGTAATTTTTCTAAAGGGTTTTTAATTAGATTTGAAGTGCTTCAGAGTATTTTGGTACCTTTCTATAATTTTGGATGATATGTTTTATTTTAAAAGAAATATGATGCTTTCTTGGCATTAAATATTATACAATAATATTTCCTTTTGTGATTTTGTGATGCTTGAATCTCTGAAGATTATCTAGAATTACAGTATTGTGAAACAATCTATCCCAAACCACTTAATTTTTCTAGGGATTTAATGTTGATATAATGGTATTTTTTAACATATGGTTCATATTTAAACTGCTCTACTAATGTTCTTTATTGCAGGGTTTTTTTTTCATTTTTCAATCTGGAATCCATTCATGTATCATGCATTGCATTTAATTACTTTGTCCCTTTGGTCAAACAACTTAATTTTAATGCAGTCATTATAAGGAAAAGAACACATGCCACACAGCATTTTTCAGAAGAAAAAATGTCACAGACTCTAATACATGTTGATTGGGATGACCAACACGTCATAACTGTGTTTTAATAAGATAGTCATTAGGAATTACTGAGTATAACAGGCTGTTTGTGAAATGTGATATTCTTTGAATTATCAGGTGTCAATATTGTATTTATGTCCTAGTTAACATCCCTGGCATCTCCTGGGTTTCATGTTAAAAATGATCTGGGGGACTTTGGTACTTATCTATGATATGACTTCCTTATTGACACTGACATGCTCTAAGTCACATACATAAGCTTTCCAGTCAGAGTGGGAAAAGTTTTATAAAATGTGATTCACTATACTTAATTCAGACTCCTACCAAAATGTTGATCCTATCCATTGATAGTGATAGATAGCAAACCTTTATCTGTGGATTACACAGTAACGAGGCCTTGTTTTCACTTTTTCTTATATTCCTACCATGACCTTATCACACACATGTCTGGATTTATAGAACTCCTACATTGCATAGTTAGAACTGGCCAACTTTTTGCCAGTAATTTTTTTTTTTTTTTTTTTTTTTTTTGCCGTACTCGGGCCTCTCACTGCTGTGGCCTCTCCCGTTGCGGAGCACAGGCTCTGGACGGGCTCAGCTGCTCTGCGGCATGTGGGATCTTCCCGGACCGGGGCATGAACCCATGTCCCCTGCATCGGCAGGCAGACTCTCAGCCACTGAGCCACCAGGGAAGCCCCGCCGGTAATTTTTAAGTAGCTGTCTTACTTTTAGGTTCTATATCAGTTAAACTAAGCCAAATTATTATTTGATTTATGTACAATATAGGAACAGTGATTTGTCCTAATTGTAGCTTCTTATTTTCACATTTAGGCCACTTAAACTAATACTGTTGTAAAACATCTTTGAAGATGATGTTTAATCTTTAAATATAGTACTTGTTTCTTTGAAAAAGTTTGTGGTTCCTTGAGGGCATGATTTCGCTGAAAAATAATGTTAATTACAGCTGTTCATTTTTAATGAAGAATTTTTAAATAACTACATATTGGAAAGAACCGTGATGTCTAACAATAGAGGAATGGTAAAATAAGTTATGCCTGGTATATTCACTATCATGGAATATCATGCAGGCAAGGATTTTTAATGATTGAAGAAAATGCATACATTATAACATTAAGTTAAAAAGCAAGACAGAGACCTACTTAAATATATAGTCTGCTCTTAGCTGTGTTGGAAAGATTTTTTTTACCTCTTCATCTCCATAGACCAAAGACACAGCTTGTCTTTTTAGTGGTTATCTTTAGGTGGTAGGATTATGTATAATTTAAATTTGTGATTCATTCTTTTCTGTTTTTCCTAAGTTTTCTACAAAAAGAAGTATTACATTTTTTTAATTGAACTATAGTTGATTTACAATGTTGTGTTAGTTTCTGGTATACAGCAAAGTGATTCAGTTATACATATATATATTCTTTTTCATATTCTTTTCCATTATAGTTTATTACAGGGTATTGAATATAGTTCCCTGTACTATACAGTAGGACAGCTGTTTATCTATTTTATATATAGTAGTTTGTATTTGCTAACCCCAAAATCCTAATTTATCCCCCCCCGACCCATTGCACCACCACCACCCTCTCAGCTCTTTCCCCTTTGGTAGCCATAAGTTTGTTTTCTATGTGAGTCTATTTCTGTTTTGTAAATAAGTTCATTTGTATCAGTTTTTTTAGATTCTACATATAAGTGATATCATGTGGTATGTGGTATTTGTCTTTCTCTTTCTGGCTTACTTCACTTAGTATGATAATCTCTAGGTCCATCCATGTTGCTGCAAATGACATTATTTCATTCTTTCTTACGGCTGAGTAATATTCCATTGTATATATGTACCACATCTTTATCCATTCATCCGTTGATGGACATTTAGGTTGCTTCCATGTCTTGGCTATTGTAAATAGTACTGCTATGAACATTGGGTTGCATGTATCTCTTCAACTTAGAGTTTTCTCTGGATATATGCCGAGGAGTGAGACTGCTGGATTATATGGTAACTCTATTTTTAGTTTTTTAAGGAACTTCCATACTGTTCTCCATAGTGGCTGCACCAATTTACATTCCCACCAACAGTGTAGGAGGGTACTTTTTTCTCCACACTCTCTCCAGCATTTACTATTTGTAGACTTTTTGATGATGGCCATCCTGACTGTTGTAAAGTGATACCTCATTGTGGTTTTGGTTTGTATTTCTCTAATAATTAGTGATATTGAGCATCTTTTCTGGTGCCTGTTGGCCATCTGTATGTCTTCTTTGGAGAAATGTCTATTTAGATCTTCTGCCCATTTTTTAATTGGGTTGTTTGGGTTTTTTTGATATTGACCTGTGTGAGCTGTTTGTATATTATGGAAATTAATCCCTTGTCAGTTGCATCATTTGCAAATATTTTCTCCCAGTCCATAGGTTGTCTTTTCATTTTGTTTATGGTTTCTTTTGCTGTGCAAAAACTTTTTTTTTTTTTGCAGTATGCAGGCCTCTCACTGTTGTGGCCTCTCCCGTTGCGGAGCACAGGCTCCGGACGTGCAGGCTCAGCGGCCATGGCTCACGGGCCCAGCCGCTCCGCGGTATATAGGATCTTCCTGAACCGGGGCACGAACCCGTGTCCCCTGCATCGGCAGGCGGACTCTCAACCACTGCGCCACCAGGGAAGCCCTGTGCAAAAACTTTTAAGTTTAATTAGGTTCTATTTGTTTATTTTTGTTTTTATTTCCATTACTCTAGGAGACAGGTCCCCAGAAATATTGCTGTGATTTACAACATGTCAGAGACTGTTCTGCCTATGTTTTCCTCTAGGAGTTTTACAGTATCTGGTCTTACATTTAGTTCTTTAATCCATTTTGAGTTTTTTTTTTAATATGGAGTTAGAGAGTGTTCTCGTTTCATTGTTTTACATGTAGCTATCCAGTTTTCCCAGCACCACTTGTTGAAGAGACTGTCTTTACTCCATTGTATATTCTTGCTGTATTTTGCCCTTTGTTGCAGATTAATTGACCATGAGTGCATGGGTTTATTTTTGGGCATTAATTGTATTTTGTATTTTTATTAGAATTCTTGTTTATTGTTTATATCCCATAGTTTAAGACGATTTGTATAGCTAAAAAAGAAAATAATCCTTAAATGCAAGCTTACATTCTTTTTTAAGAAATTTTTAACTTTTAAGTTTTCAAGTTGTTACGTGGACAAATAATTCTGGACTGTCATTTTAAAGACTTATCAATATGTTTACCAGATTATTTCATTCATTATTCTCAAGACTGGAAAAATTTATTTTTCTGGTCTTTGAACATGAACTTGACTTTAAACTGATGCAATATGAAAGTTCAGAGAATAAATCACGTACATACTGTTGAATCTACTATATATTGTAAAATCTTCTGGCATCCTTAAGCAAGAATGGCTCTGGTCTTGGAAAAAAATAATCAGCAAATCTTTAAAACTGTAGGTATGGTGAAAACAGTGAAGAAGAACCCCTAAGAGAACACCTGATACACTGTATATGGAAAGTTTATTGTATTAGCTAAGATGTTGTCAGTTAAAAGGGACAAAGTATTCAAGTGAAACTAATTTAAACAATAAAGGAAATGTATTGGCTTGGGGAACTTAAAATGGTCCAAAATGAGGATAGGCTTCAGTTATGATGTGGTCATGGTTTTCTCGCTTAGTTTCTCTGTTTTAATTCACTACTACCTCCTCTTTGTTGGCTTCACCTTCAAAGTAAACAACCTAATTATAGCAAAATGGCTATATATAACAATTTTAGTCTTCCACATTTGTATACTCTACTTCCTAGAACAAGATTTTTTCTTCTTCAATCATCAAAGTCCTTGGTTTTAATCCACTGGGCTGATTTAGGTCACTGTGGTCAGGACAATGCTATGCACTACCTGCTTTGGGTCTGGATTTTCTTCTCACTTCTGAACTAATCCTGTGGCAAGGAGGTTAGGAGTATACTGTGTGGGATATGCAGGACTAACACCTGAAGCCGGAAGGTGGACTCAGTTTTGCATAGCTGTATTCCTATGGGGGAGGTATAGAATAGTTGTTGTGGAGAGAAGGACTATGTCCAAAGACCATGACCATTTTTTATTAAAAATTTTTTTAAGAAAGAAAATCATCAAGAGATAAGAGATAAGGAAGAAGAAAGGCAAAATGGAGATGAGGGAGAAAGCACAGGATTAAGATGAGACAGTAGTGAGGATTAAAAGCAGCAATGGAGGAGTGTAGCAAGGAGCAAGTTTGTGACAATAGAGATCAATGGAGAACTGATCAATGGAGAAAGAAAATATGCAGTATCCACAGACACTCGAAGGCTCAGAATCTCTCATACACTGTATGGAATATTATATCACTTAGAGTGCATTTAGTTCCAAATAACAGGAGACACAGAGTGTTTTAAACAATTAAGGGGATTTATTAGTTCATATAATTGAAAAATATCCATAGGTAGGTCAGCCTTTAGGTGCTTCATAGAGAGGTTGATGATGTTATCAAGCCTTGGTTTTGTTTCTCTGTGTTTCTCTCAGTCTGTCTTCTGTGTATCTTCTTTAGCTTTAAACTCAGGTGGTTCCGTTAGCTGACTGGACTAGCTTAGACCCTTATCCTATCTTTGGAGACTTAAAGTTGGAATCTGCTTGCCTAGAACCATGTAGATCCTAAAAAAGAAATGAAGAGTTTTGAGAAAGGGGCAACAAATTACAAGAACGCAACCATGAATGTTAAAGTAGGAATGCAGCCCCTGTTTCTTAGTAGTCCATGAAGATATTGACTTATATAAATTTACTCTTAATTCATCTAGCTTTCAGTATGTATTAAGTACCTCCTATGTGCCCAGTACTTACTATTCTAGGCAGTAGGATATAATATCTCATGGAGCTAACATTGTGGTGGAAAGAGACCTAGAATTAAAAAAATAAAAAGATAGTGGTAACTTATTTTTAAAAAACTGGTTAATGGGATAGAGTTGCTGGAAGGAGTCATAGGAGGCTTCTTTTTTTGTTGTTTTTGATTCAGATTTATTTATTTATTTACTTACTTACTTGCTTGCTTATTTATTTATTTATTTATTTATGCATGCCGTGCGGCATGAGGGATCTTAGTTCCCCTACCAGGGATCAAACCCGTGCCCCCTGCATCGGGAGCACAGAGTCTTAACCACTGGACCACCAGGGACGTCCTGGAGGCTTCTTGAGGAAGTGACAGTTATGCAGGAACCTGAGTGATGAGAAGGAAACAAGTATGCAAACATCAAGGTGAAGAACATTCCAGGCAGAGGAAACAACGAAGGCACTGAGATGGGAACAGTGGAATTTAGAAGAATAGGAAGAGAACCAGAATGTCTGGAGAGCAGTGAATGAGTGAGAAAAAGGTGTAAGATGAGGAGAGAGAGATGGATTTAAGGGTAGGTACGGTAAGGAATACAGATTGTTTTTTCCTTTTAAGAAAGCACAGCAGGACTTCCCTGGTGGTGCAGTGGTTAAGAATCCGCCTGCCAATGTAGGGGACATGGGTTTGATCCCTGGTCCGGGAAGATCTCACATGTCGCGGAGCAACTAACCCCATGCTCCACAACTACTGAGCCTGCACTCTAGAGTCCGCAAGCCACAACTACTGATCCCCCGTGCCACAACTACTGAAGCCTGTGCGCCTAGAGCCCGTGCTCCTCAACAAGAGAAGCCAATGCAATGAGAAGCCCGTGCACCACAACGAAGAGTAGCCCACGCTCGCCACAACTTGAGAAAGCCCGTGCACAGCAACGAAGACCCAACGCAGCCAAATAAATTAATTAATTAAAAAAAAAAAAGTGAATATTTGTTGAATAGATGATTGGATACTGGTTGCTCTGTTCCAAGCACCCCCCTTTAAAAAAAATAAAAAAGAAAAGAAAGCACATCAATCAACGAATATGATCCTCTGACAGGCAAGTTATGTTTAGTGTAACCTATTTAAGAAGTTAGAGAAATATGCAGTATATTTTAGGGAGATTTTCATTTACAAAATTAATTTGTAAATGGAGCCCTATGTCTAAGCTTTAGGGAACCCATCTCTCTTGAGCAATTCTTTTTCACAAGTCACCTTTACTATGTAATAAAAGAAATTCTGATATGCATGACCTTGACTCATTTGTAAGATGTTCAAAAGTGACATACACAGAGTTCACTTTTGGAAGCTTTAGGTACAGAATATTTTAAATCCTTTAAAAATGTATCCTGTTTTCTTGTAGGCAACGTTAAATATCATTCACAGTGTTGTTCTCTCAGTTCTTGACAAAAACCAAAGGGCTAGAGAATTGGAGGAGATTTCGCAGCGGAAGAATGCTGCAAAAGACAATTCACTGGACACAGAGGTGGCTTATTTAATCCATGAAGGCATGTTTATAAGCGATGCATTCAGTGAGAGTGAATTAACACCTATAGCAATTGACACTACCTCTCAAAGAAATGCATCTCCAAATAGTGAGCCCTGCAGCAGTGATTCGGTATCCGAACCAGAATGTACTACTGATTCTTCATCCAGCAAAGAGCAGACATCATCATCTGTTACTCCAGGAGCTGTGGATATTATGTGAGTATGGTGACTGCTGCCAAGTTAACAAGATTTTGAGTCATCTTGTTAATGGTTCCAGTAAGATTGATTATTCAGTTTATTGAGAAACCGTGTACACTTTGGTCTTTTGGAATTTAATTTAACAAAAATAAATTAATTTTCTGAAACATGTATCTTTTTGAAAATGTATGCAAGGTAAGGAGGTGAGCATTGGAAGTAATTGAGAATTGTAGAATTTTAAGGCTGGAAAGGAACCATTTAATTAAATGCCCTCAATTTGGAGAGTTTAGATGACTTATTTAAAGTCATTAGTGGCAGAACCGGTCCTGAAACTCAGGTCAGTATTTCCTTGGTTATGTTTCTTTCTTTTACTATGTCACCTTTGTATTTTGTATATAGTGAAAATCTGTTTGATTTACAATTTTCAGTTTTTCAGACATGAATTTCCAAGTGGGTCGCACTATCTTTTTAAATATTACTTTTTTAAACTTATTTTGAAATAATTTCAAATTTACAGAAAAGTTGTCAGCATTGTACAACAAACTCTCATATATGCTTCACCTTGCTTCCCCAGTTAATGGTTTACCACATTGCCCTCTTTGTCCCTTCCTCTCTCTTTCTCGCTCTCGTCATGTCTCCTTTCTTTGTCTCTCATGTTAAAATTTTTTCTCAATCATTTGACAGTAGGTTGCAGCCTTGATGTTCCAAATACTTCAGTGTATATTTCCTAAATACAATAACAGTCTCTTAAATAACTACAGTATATCAATTAAAATCAAGAAAACATTGCTGCATTATTACCATCTAATGCACAGACCCCATTCAAAGTTCACCAGTTGTCCCAATAATGTTCTGAATAGGAAGAACAAAAATAAAACAGCCAATAAAATCTTTCTGGTCCAAGAACATTGTTTGTATTTTGTTATTATTAAGAATAATAAGAACTCAGTACTTTTGTTCATTTTGATGTAAGTCAGCTTATACCCCAGGAGCTTGTAAAGGTTGCAGGTATAGTATAAAGTCAGCTATAATACCTCCCCCTCCCCACCATAAATCAATCAATCAAACCCTGAACTACATATTAACAAAATTTTTTCTTCTCTGTTCTGGCTTATATTTTCACATTTATTAGTTAGGGTGCAGTCTAAAACTGCTGTTAAAAGAGATGTAAGGGCTTCCCTGGTGGTGCAGTGGTTGAGAGTCTGCCTGCCGATGCAGGGGACGCGGGTTCGTGCCCCGGTCTGGGAAGATCCCGCATGCCACGGAGCGGCTGGGCCCGTGAGCCATGGCCGCTGAGCCTGCGCGTCCGGAGCCTGTGCTCCGCAACAGGAGAGGCCACGACAGTGAGAGGCCCACATACCGCAAAAACAAAACAAAACAAAAAAGAGATGTACAAACATCTGTAGCTTAAACAATATAGAATTTTGTTTCTCTCCTGTAACAATTCAGAGGTAGGAGGTCCAGAGCTGAGAAGGTAGCTCTGCCATCTTATTGTGTAGCTTCCCTCTGTGCCTTAAGAGGTTTTATCCTCTCATTTCAATCTGTAGCAGCAGGAAGGAGAGGACAAAGGCTGGTACTCTCCTACTTTTTTGTTTTGTTTTAACCTTTTAATTGGGATGTGATGACATATAGGGAAATGGACCAGTTATAAGTGTTCAGCTCAATTTATTATAACAAAATGAACACCCTGGTGTAATCACCAAGGTTAAGAGATAGAACATTACCAGCTCTCTAGAAGCCCCCCCTTGCCACTATGCTTTCACTTTTCCCCCAAAAAAACCATTAAAACTATTGGTTTTTCCAGGTTTTAAACTTTATATAAATGGAACCATAAATGGAATCATGTTCTTTAGTCTCTAATTTCTTTCATTCCACATTATATTTGTGATATTTTTCTAAGTAGTCGCATGCAGCAGCAGTTTATTTGTGCATAAATATTCCACTTCTGACTATACCACAATGTATTTATCATTCTGTTGTTGATGAAACTTGGATTATTTTCAGTTCGATTGTTGTGAACATTCTTGTAGATGTCTTCAGTGTACATGACATAAGTATTTCTGTGAATATATACCTAGGAATGAATAAGTATTGTGAATAGTCAATTTAACTAATGCCAAACAATTTCCCAAAGGATTGTACTCCTTTACAATCCTATCAGCTGTGTGGAAGCGTTCCTGTCACTCCACATCTTCATTCACTCTTGGTATTGTCAGTCTTTTACATGTTAGACATTTTGGTGGATATGTCACAGGTATAGT
>RJWK010070969.1:0-10787 GCA_004363435.1 Platanista minor | reverse complement strand
GGACAAATGGTGAAAGCAGAGCTATACAGACAAAATCTCACACAGAAGAATACACATACACACTCTTAAAAAGAGGAAAAGGGGAAAAAAAAAAATCTTGCTCTCAAAGTTCACCTCCTCAATTTGGGATGATTTGTCGTCTGTTCATATATTCCGCAGATGCAGGGTACATCAAGTTGATTGTGGGGATTTAATCCGCTGCTCCTGAGGCTGCTGGGAGAGATTTCCCTTTCTCTTCTTTGTTCGCACCGCTCCCGGTACTCAGCTTTGGATCAGGCCCCGCCTCTGCGTGTAGGTCGCCGGAAGGCGTCTGTTCTTCGCTCAGACAGGACGGGGTTAAAGTAGCCACTGACTCGGGGGCTCTGGCTCACTCAGGCAGGAGGGAGGGAGGGGCACGGAGCGGGGCGAGCCTGCGGCGGCAGAGACCACCGGGGTTGTTGCACCAGCCTGAGGCGCGCTGTGCGTTCTCCCGGGGAAGCCGTTCCTGGATCCCGGGATCCCGGGATCCCGGGATCCTGGCGTTGGCGGGCTGCACACGCTCCGGGAGGGGAGGTGTGGAGAGTGACCTGTGCTCGCACACAGGCTTCCTGGGGCGGCAGCAGCAGCCCTAGTGTCTCAGGCCCGTCTCTGGGGTCCGTGCTGGTAGCCGCATCTCGCGCCCGTCTCTGGAGCTTCTTTAAGCAGCGCTCCCAATCCCCTCTCCTCGCGCACCAGGAAACAAAGAGGGAAGAAAAAGTCTCTTGCCTCCTCGGCAGGTCCAGACTTTTTCCCGGACTCCCTGCCGGCTAGCCGTGGTGCACTAGCCCCCTGCAGGCTGTGTTCACGCCGCCAACACCAGCCCTTCTCCCTGCGCTCCGACCGAACCCCGAGCCTCAGCTCCCAGCCCCGCCTGCCCCGGCGGGGGAGCAGACAAGCCTCTCGGGCTGCTGCGTGCATGTCGGCGCGGATCCTCTGTGCGGGGATCTCTCCGCTTTGCCCTCCGCGGCCCCGTTGCTGTGCTCTCCTCCGCGGCTCCGAAGCTTCCCCCCTCAGCCACCCGCAGTCTCCGCCCGCGAAGGGGCTTCTCAGTGTGTGGAAACCTTTCCTGCTTCACAGCTCCCTCCCACTGGTGCTGGTCCCGTCCCTATCCTCTGTCTCTGTTTTTAGGGTTTTTTTGTTTGCCCTACCCAGGTAAGTGTGGAGTTTCTTGCCTTTTGGGAGGTCTGAGGTCTTCTGCCAGCGTTCAGTACGTTTTCTGCAGGAGTTGTTCCACGTGTAGATGTATTTCTGGTGTATCTGTGGGGAGGATGGTAATCTCCGCGTTTTACTCTTCCGCCATCTTGTCTCTCTCCTTTATTTAATTTTTAATAGTTTGATTAGTATGTGCGTTGGCGTGTTTCTCCTTGGATTTATCCTGTATGGGACTCTCTGTGCTTCCTGGACTTGATTAACTATTTCCTTTCCCATATTCGGGAAGTTTTCAACTATAATCTCTTCAAATATTTTCTCATCCCTTTCTTTTTCTCTTCTTCTTCTGGAACATCTATAATTCGAATGTTGGTGCGTTTAATGTTGTCCCAGAGGTCTCTGAGACTGTCCTCAGTTCTTTTCGTTCTTTTTTCCTTATTCTGCTCTGCAGTAGTTATTTCCACAATTTTATCTTCCAGGTCACTTATCCGTTCTTCTGCCTCAGTTATTCTGCTATTGATCCCCTCTAGAGTATTTTTAATTTCATTTATTGTGCTGTTCATTGTTGCTTGTTTCATCTTTAGTTCTTCTAGGTTTTTGTTAATTCTATTTCTATTTTGTCTATCTTATTTGGAGTTTATATAGAAATTTGAGATTGGTTCTGACCAAATGGCACATTTTTCTTTTCTTTCATTTTATGTTTTTGGAGGTATAGACAAGGATCATTTATATGAATTTTTCAACCTTGAGACGAGCTAAATTAAACTTTTTCAGCAAATGTATCTCTTTGTACCTAAAGGGCATGACAAGCTTCAGCCACAACTGGCTGCCTAGCCATGGGCTCTGTGTACCTTACTTCTAAAGGAGGTGTCACACACATGAGGTAGGGAGAGTTACTGATTTCACCTTCATTTATTTTATTCTGTTACCATTTGCCAGGAAACTTTTGATAGAGTTTCGCATAATACAGTGAGTCCTCTGTATTCATGGGTTCTGCATCCACAGATTCAACCAATCACAGGTTAAAAATATTTGAAAAAAAATCCAGAAAGTTCCTAAAAAATTTTGAATTTGCCTCACACAGGCAAATATTTACATAGCATTTACTATATGTTAGGTTATATAAGTAATCTAGAGATGATTTAAAGTATATAACAGGTTGTTCTTAGGTTATATGTAAATACTATGCCATTTTATAGAGGGACTTGAGCATTTGTGGACTTTGGTATCCATGGGGTGTCCTGGAACCAATGCCCCATAGATCCCAAGGGATGACTATACTTTACATCTGTATTTTGTTCAAGTAGAATTTCATGGTTAAAAAACTCTGTACAGAAAACATTGAATCTTACTTAAAAGGAAGCTGAAGAAGCAGGTAAGGGTTGTGGAGAATCCTTCAACTGCAATAAGTAGGTTCACAGAGAGAGCTGACTCTTTGAATTATATTTTATAGAGGGTTAAGTGCTCAAATGATGGAACCTCAGATTTTGCCTTGTGACTCATCAGAGATGCTATGTCTGTTTGAATTGCACACTCTGATAGAGAATACCTAGAAAAAAATGTAAGCTTGTAAGTGAGCCATATTTTAAAATGGTGGCACAAAGTCAGTCATGCAGATGCTTATGAATTTCTCCTATCAGATTTTTGGCTGTCAAAACTAAATCCAAGCAGTACTTACAACTGGCGGTAACCCATTAACAAGAGATTACTATTTTTTAACAACTAAATTATGTTAAATTCAAAAGTTGAGAGACATGCTATTAAGATTATTTTTACCCCTTTCAGAAAATAACACATTTAAAAGAAGAAAATTTGAGCAACTTACTAAATACAGCTCCATATATCTTGGGTATTCCTAAGAAGAAAATTTTAAAATATTTTATTCTATCATCAACTATTTTTTAGAACACATGGTATATCAATATGTATAATGTATGAACAAGTATACTCTGAATAATTTTAAAATTATTTTCTCCATATGGTTATTCTTTTTCTTAACTTTTTATTTTATATTGGAGTATAGTCAATTAAACAATATTGTGATAGTTTCAGGTATATAGCAAAGTGATTCAGTTATACATATACATGTATCTATTCTTTTTCATATTGTTTTCCCATTTAGGTTGTTACATAATACTGAGCAGAGTTCCCTGTGCTATACAGTACGTCATTGTTGTTTATCCATTTGAAATATAGCAGTGTGTACATGTCAATCCCAAACTCCCTAACTATCCCTTTCCCCCTGGTAACCATAAGTTCGTTCTCTAAGTCTGTGAGTCTGTTTCTATTTTGTAAATAAGTTCACTTGTGTCATTTCTTTTTAGATTCCGCATATAAGCCATATCATACAATATTCGTCTTTCTCTGTCTGATTTACTTCACTCAGTTTGACAGTCTCTAGGTCCGTCCATGTTGCTGCAATGGCATTATTTCATTCTTTTTAATGGCTGAGTAATATTCCATTGCATATATGTACCACATCTTCTTTATCCATTCCTCTGTCGATGGACATTTAAGTTCCTTCCATGTATTGGTTATTGTAAACAATGCTGTAATGAACATTGGGGTGCATGTATCCTTTCGGACCATGTTTTTTCTGGATATGTGCCCAGGAGCAGGATTGCAGGATCATATGGTAGCTCTATTTTTAGTTTATTAAGGAACCTCCATACTGTTCTCCATAGTGGCTGTACCAGCTTATCCTTATTTTGTTAAAATTTTCTATCAAAAACCTATCTTTAGAAAATCCAGTTTCTGTAAACTTCAATGTATAAGAACCTAATATCTAATTATTTAAAGCAGTCAGCCTATATCCTTTTAAGTGGGGACAAAGGGACTAGATTGGTGTAAAAGGACAAAAGTATTTTCTCACCCTTTAATGCTAATGTGGTGAGTGTGTGTGTGTGTGTGTGTGTGTGCATGTGCTTACGTATGTGTGTGTGTTTATGTGTGTGTATAAGTGAGATTCACACGGAGAAAAGATCAGTTTAGAAACTTTGCCCTTCCATTTATCTTGAAATTCATTAATGCTTTTCAATAAATTTTAATATATTTCTCCATTAAAAAGCTGTTCCTTTTAGTCTAAATTTATCCTCAGGTATGTGTTTTTGTTTCCATTTGTACATGATAACTTATTTGATTACAATCTTGCACAGACTATTGCTAGTTTATAGGTATAGAGTTGTCTGTTACATAATGATTTGTATCCAACAATCCTGCTAATTTCACTTACTAATGCAAAGTAACTAATTATTGCTTTACTTGGGTTTTCCTATAGGGTTAGCTATAAAAACCTCCTTTATATTCAGCCATTTTGTCCCGCCCCTCCGCAATGGCATATTCATGTGGTTTACCCTAACATTTACAAAATCATATTCTTTGACTTTCTGACACTAAGAAGTGTTTTTCTTAATTTTTCTTTTCTACATTCTATCTCTTTTACCATCCATTTAGGATAAAATATTTGAACCTTTCTTCCAGCTTTAATAATTCTGTCTTGTGGTATATATAATATAGTGACAAACATATCTGTTTAATTTTTACTTTCAATATTATATTTTCCATTTCTCAATTTTGTGCTTTTTAAATCTTCTTGGTGGTTTGCATTTTCTCTTCTTTTTTTCCTTTCTTCAAGCTTTCTTTTTATATCATGAAACATAGGATTTCATTTTTATTATCTGTGAAAGATAAGGCCAATATTGAAGCATTCATTTGTCTGATTCTTCTTGCTTTCATTTGCAGTATATTGTTTCTATGTAATATTATTATTATCATTATTATTTACATTGCATACATGTTACCAAGACTTTTATCTAAGGGTTAAAGCTGATTTTCCAGAGGCAAATTGTGCTTTTATCTGCCTAATGCTTGAGAGCTTTTCCAGTGCAAGACCATGATAATTTATTTCCACAGTGATTTTCAGAATACATAGGAGGCATGACTTCAACTCCTAACTTACATAGTAATAGGCTTCAAATTATTAATTTTCAAGGGAGATACATTTCACACCTTTCATACCATTGTTAAGACACAAGTTTCGTTTTTGGCAGAAGGTTTATATCTAGGAGAAGGTGTTGTCAATATGATGTTTTGCACTTTGGAAAAGTTTTTCTACTTGATAACTTGAATGTAAAATACACTAATTTTTATCTCCTTGTTCCAAAACTTCATGTAACTCTAAATAAATAAACACATAAGGTCATCAAGTTTTGTCAGATACCAAATGGAAAAGGTGATTTTTGAAGTTTGCTTACTACCTTAATTCCAATTTTCATTTGTTTTGTCTGAGGTTACTTTCTTCCCAACTTGACAATATTTTCAAAAGATTATTTTTTACTTTTTTTCCATTTGCTTTAACTGTTTGATTGTGTAAGTCAATTAAGATCTGTCTTACATTATGTGCTAATAGAGGAAACTGTCTCTTCGCTCTCTCCTCCTGCTGGTCTCCAGTGAAGCTTACACAATCCCATGCAAAGGTAGTGTTCTTCAGATTTCTCAGTCTTAGTCTAATCTCTATCTATTCTTACCTTAAGGTAGTTTATTGAACTGAATGTCTAATAATCACTTTAATATTTTCATAGCTACATTCTGCTTCTGTTGAAAGGATCATTAGCTACAGTGCCTGGCTCATAGTATAAGATGAACCGTGGAAGAGAAAGCCAAGAGTTCCATTTAGTATATGTTATTTTTGAAGTAATTATTAGATATCTAAGAGTAATTAAAATTAGCATTTTCATATATAAGTTTTGTGATAAAAGTAGAAATTAAATAAATACATTTGGAATCTATCAACCATGAATAGTATTTAAAGTCATGGGGTTAGATAAAACAGTGCAGATGGGGAGTGTGGATAGAGAAGGGAAGAAGCA
The DNA here is from genome assembly GCA_004363435.1 of Platanista minor. Lineage (NCBI taxonomy): Eukaryota > Metazoa > Chordata > Mammalia > Artiodactyla > Platanistidae > Platanista > Platanista minor. The sequence goes on along the minus strand of RJWK010070969.1, from coordinate 4,752 downwards.
GCAAGAGTGGAGCCTGAAGCACTCCCGTATTTAGAAGTTAGTTAGAGAAGATGCTTCAAGACCTCTATCTATAGAACTGAGAGCATTAGTGTTGATTTTGATTAAAGTAGTGCGAACCATTTCATGATGCAAAATCAATGGCCAAATAAATGTAAGCTTTAGAGATTTTATGAAACTCAGGAAGACTGGTCCAATCTGCCCTAAGTCACATGACTAGGGAAATTAACCTTGCTATATATGTGTGCAAGTTATAAATAGAAATGCTCTTAATGATGTCTCACAATGACATTAAATAGGCTGTGATTATTCTGTCAGAAATCATGATATTAATGTGGGTAACATAACTGTTGTTTCATATCATTATGAAAACTTAATTAAGAATACTTACCTACTGTCAGTTGATTAGAGCAAAAGACACCAAGGGACCAAGTTTCAAGCTTCATCCATAACTCAGTTGGTAGAAAGCCTGAAACCACTTAAGTAGACATCACTTAACCTTTCTGTGCCTCATTTGACCTATTGGTCTAATGAATATAAAATGATGTTAACCTCAGAGAGGTACTGAAGGAACTGGGTAATTTGCTATCTCATAAAAAGGACTGATAGAAAAGAAGAACAAAAGAAAAAGTAGATTAAAACATCTAGACAGTGATATTTAAGTAGAGAATTTTTGGTTTGGATATATTTTTTAAAATTCCAAGTTAAACAGGTACCTTAACAAAAGACCTTGTAATTTAAGAGTTTATAATGGTGGTCAAATAATGTGCATAAAGGGAAAAAGAAAGCCCAGGCTGCTTTTAATATTGGCTGTTACTGTAGACAGCCTCATTAAAAGCAATTGTTTATTTATGTGACTTGTGAATAGTGGTTTTACTTTATGGAAGTTGATATTGTTATTTCTAGCTTCCTCCATTTGCTCTTTCTTTAGTTTGACTTAACAGATCTCTGATATTTCAGCAACATTATTCCAAATAACTTGCATTTTGAACAAGTGACTGATTGTTCAATGTACTATATCTTTCACTCTGACTTAGTCATTTCAAGGTAAATCTTCTTTCTGTGTTGCATATGAATTGCTAGGATTTATTCATCCAATGAAACTGAAAATTTAATATTCTTAGCCATGAAAAAAAGAGAATCTTGGGATTTTTGATCTTTTTAAATCCTTATCAGTATTTTTTCTTAGAGACCATAACAATGGATAGCTATAGGAGATAATACATAACACATAGGAGATAATGCTTCCTGAGAAATGAAAATCCTTACCCTTACCATTACATAATCAGTTCAAAGCAATAAAGTCCTTTCTTTTTTAATGTGTTTTGTTTTGCTTTTCTGTTTTATAGTTGGGGAGTTCTCCATGGGCCAAAATAAAAATAAAATCTACAGATTAGCAAATTTAAGTCATTGATGTCAATTGTACATGGTTGTTAATTAGAATTGTACCAGTTTGGGCACATTTGATTAGCTAATACAGAAAAGAATAAAAAGTTTAACAGTGTTTTAAGATGAAGAAGAACATCCCTCTTTTTTTCCTTTAATTTTGTATGCAGTTTTTCTTATTTTTATATTCTGGTGTACATGCATATTCATTTTGCTGTAAAAATATTATAAGATGACCTGTACTCTATTTACATTTTAAAAGACTATAATATTTTGTGGATTTGATGCACTATAGTTTCATTACTCCTTTGTTGCTGGTTATTTATACTATTTCCATTTTTTGAAATATTTTAAATGACACTATTATAAACATCCATGTTTTATAACACATTTTGTTTATCCATTAATTTGCTGGATACTTTAACTGTTTTCCCTTTTTGGATATTATGAATAAAACTGTAATAAACATTGATATAGGAATATCTATTTGAATCTCTGCTGTTAGGGACTGGATTGTGTTTCCTCAAAATTCATGTTGAAGTCCCAAACCCCAGTACCTAAGAATGCGACTTTATTTGGAGATAGGGTCTTTAAAGAGGTAATTAAGTTTTGTGAGATCATGAGGGTGGCACCCTAATCCATTATAATTGGTGTCATTGTATGAGGAAGAGATTAGGACACAGACATAGGCACAGAGGGAAGACCATGTGAAGATAGAGGGAGAACATGGTTTCTATAAGCCAAAGAGAGGGGCCTCAGAAGAAATCAACCCTGCTGGCACCTTGATCTTGGCTTCTAGCCTCCAGAACTGTGAGCAAATAGATTTCTGTTGTTTAAGCCACACAGTCTATGGTATTTTGTTATGATAGCCTGAGCAAACTAACTTACTTCCTTTCAAAATCTTTGAGTACATACGTAGGAGTGGAATTTCTGGAGCGTATATTTATTTATTTTTATTTCATTATATCTTCATTTATTCTGGGTCATATGTTAATTTTGTGCTTAAATTTTTGAGGGATGATGCATTATTTTTTTAAACATTTGAGCCCTTACCTCGTGCCAAGATTTTGAGCTATTATTTAGAAAGCAAAACAAATACAATATTTTTTTTCAGAGAGCTCACTATCTAAAAGATTAGAAAATTATAAAATAAAAAGCCAGATGCAATGATAAAGATGTTTGAAACATAATTGAAGTTTAATTCACCATATACTTGACAACATTGAATGATTTGTCTTTTTTATTCCTAAGTTAATATATAAAAATGGCAATACATCCTTATAGTAGTATCTTTGTTCAATTCATTGTAAAAAAAAAAAAATCACAAATCCCCCCTCTTTTAGCCATATTCCTGTAATCTGAAGGTACATGGCCTCGCATCAAGAAGTAGAGTTTATTTCCTTCCCTCATGGATCTGTCTTTAGTCGTGTGACTTGCTTTGTCCAATGCAACATTAGGCAAAATGATTCAAGCAATCTGGAAAAGTTCTTACACATTGAGGCTCACTCTTTTGGTGAGCTTGAATGCCTAAGGTCACCATGTGAAAGAACCTAAAATAAGTTAATCTCTTGGAGGATGACAGTCCATACAGAGAACTGAAACAGCCCAGTGCCAACGTATGCGTGTGAGATTGTTCAGAATCATCCAGCCACAAGCCAATCTGTTAGTTGATTACGACGGAAACATGAAAGAGCTCTCAGAGACCACCAATCCAAACCAGATCAGAAGAATTGTTCAGCTAATCCACAGAATCATAAGCTAAATAAAATGATTATTTTCAGTTGTTCTAGTATCAAACAGCAGAAGGAAACACTTTGATTACCAGCTACTTTGACAATATTCCTTATAACTTTTTTCTTTTGTTGTTAATTATTCTTTGTCCTTTTGTCAATTCACATATTAATTTGTTCTCATCAATATATATGTTATATATGTGCAAATTCCATGATTACATGAACCATTCTCTTCAGCGTTCTGCCTTCAGCCTTTAGTGCCTATGGCCTAGAAATTAGAACACTAACTAGATGTTTGTTGAATAAATAAAAGTGCTTTTTACAGTCAATAGATATTTATTTTATTTATTTTTTAACATCTTTATTGGAGTATAATTGCTTTACAATGGTGTGTTAGTTTCTGCTTTATAATAAAGTGAATCATCTATACATATACATATATCCTCATATCTCCTCCCTCTTGCATCTCCCTCTAACCCTTCCTATCCCACCCCTCTAGGCAGTCACAAAGCACAGAGCTGATCTCCCTGTGCTATGCAGCGGCTTCCCACTAGCTATCTATTTTACATTTGGTAGTGTATATATGTCCATGCCACTCTCTCACTTCGTCCCAGCTTACACTTCCCCCTCCCTGTGTCCTCAAGTCCATTCTCTACGTCTGTGTCTTTATAACCATTACTATCTATAATTTGATTTCAAATAAATTTTCCATAATTTAAATCATTTTGATATTTTTCTTGTGCAGAAAAATTAGTATCTGTGTAGTGTGCCAAATTTATTCACTTGCCTTTGTAAATATACTTCCATTAATCCAACCTTAGAAAAATTATCCTTTTGCCAGAAGAGGTAGTGAGATGGACCAATCATAGGGTTCATATCTTTTGTTTCCCCTCTTTCAGGGGTCACTGTACTATACTCCATGGTGTTCAGTGTCTGTAAACCACTGATAGGTATATTTTATCCAACATTTTTAGTTGTTTAAGGAAAAAAGTATGAATCTAGTCCATATTATACCATCTGGCTGGAAGGAGAAGACCTAGGATATAGAAGCATAAGAAATCAAATGTGAATATCAGCTAAAGTAGATTTCAGAGGAAGGAACAGTATCAGGGATAAAAAGGAACAATTCATAATGATAAAAGAATCAATTCATCCAGAAGACAAAACAATCTTTTTTTTTTTTTACATCTTTATTGGAGTATAATTGCTTTACAATGGTGTTAGTTTCTGCTTTATAACAAAGTGAATCAATTATGCATATACATATGTTCCCATATCTCCTCCTTCTTGCGTCTCCCTCCCTCCCACCCTCCCTATCCCACCCATCCAGGTGATCACAAAGCACCGAGCTGATCTCCCTGTGCTATGTGGCTGCTTCCCACTAGCTATCCACTTTACGTTTGGTAGTGTATATATGTCCATGCCACTCTCTCACTTTATCACTTCTTACCCCTCCCCCTCCCCATATCGTCAAGTCCATTCTCTAGTAGGTCTGTGTCTTTATTCCCATCTTGCCTCTAGGTTCTTCAGGACATTTCTTTTTTTCTTAGATTCCATATATATGTGTTAGCATACAGTATTTGTCTTTCTCTTTCTGACTTACTTCACTCTGTATGACAGACTCTAGGTCCATCCA
>RJWK010070967.1:0-10787 GCA_004363435.1 Platanista minor | reverse complement strand
CCCAGTGTCGCGGGCACCACCCCTCTCGCCAGACTGAGAGTCCCTCTGCGCGGCCTCTGGGAATGAGAGGCCTCCAATCCCGGCTCCGCTGTGCGGGAGGCTCTCAGTGATTGGTTGATTCATTCATTGAATGGATTGACTCATTCAATTCATATCTGTTGAGCGCCTACTTTATGCCAGACGCCAGATAGAAAGATAGAAGAGATGGGACTTCTCTGGCGGTCCAGTGGTTAAGACACCGTGCTTCCACTGCAGGGGACACGAGTTCGATGATCCCTGGTGGGGGAACTAAGTTCCTGCATGCCCGCGGTGGAGCCAAAAAAAGAAGGAAGACTTGCCCGACTCAGGCAGGTCCCCTGTTCTCTCCCAGTTTGTATGGGTGTTCCCTATAACATATGGTGATGAAATTATGAAATACCAGCATTTACTCATACTCATGAACAACGATGGCATCTGGCTTGATCTCTAGACTTGCTGGGTGCTGTTTAAGGTTTAATTCCAGATCCCATGAGGTCAGTGTTGGAGCCCTCTGGCCTTCAGACTCAGGGAGGATGGCTACACCTGGGCTGTCTGCAGAAGCCAGGGTAGCAGCAGTAAGCGGGGTGAAATTTGTTGGGGCAATAGCAACTGAAAGACCACCCATTATAGGCTCCAAGAGTAAGGATGTGGGGGAAGAGTCATAAGAAAGGAAGATCTTAAATGTCCTCACCCCCCCACACACACACACACAAAAGAAGTGCTAATTATGTGAGGTGCTGGAAGTGATAACTAATGCCGTGGTAATCATGATGCAGTATGTAAGTGTATCAAATCAACACGTTGCACACCTTAAACTTACAGAATACTACAGGTCAGTTATAGCTCAATAAATCTGGGGGGAAAAAAGGAAGCCACTTCTCATGGGCATGGCGGGGGCAGACGCCATTATGACCGAGTGCACATAGATGGTCATAGAAGGCTTCTCAGAGCAGCCCTCACAGTGTTCATCAGACCAAAGACCCCTGATGAATTCATTAATTCATGCAGTCATTCATTCACTTGCTCACTGGCTCCTTCTCTGCTCATTCATTACTTTCCTTTCACATTCATTAAGTCATTTACCCACACATTCATCCATTTGCTCATTAATTTATTCACCATTTATTTGGTACCTATGTGGAGCCACAGGTACAGGGCTAGATCAAAGAGATCTGGGGAGGAGTGAAGTCCCGTCCTTGCTCACAAGGAGCGCAGGGCCTCACTGGTGAGGGGCAGCCATGTGAGGGTAGATCATTACCACCCAAGATTATCAAGATGTGTTCACTCTCAACCAGGGAGGCAAGGCTTTTCTTTACCCCCACCCTCTGCCCCCTGTGGCTTAACAGAATTAAGACAGCTACAAGGACATCACCAGATAAGATGGTGAGAGAACCTCAGCCAGGGTTTCTGTCATTCTAATAAGGATTTAGTAGAATTGGCTACTGTCCTGCTTCATGCCTACCTTGGAAACATGCACAGGGACTGGTGTAGAAGCCCCAGGGCCTAGCACAGTTCCTGGCTCAGAGGATAGGCCAGGAGAATATTTTTATGCCTCCAAGGCAGAGGGTGATGTGGTGGGAAAGTGTGAGAGTCCTGGATTCTGGCTGCCTGGGTTTGGATATCCACCACTTCCTGGCTCTGGAGCTTTTGGATAAGATATTTCGCCTCTTGGTCACTCACTTTCCTCATCTGTGAAATGGGAATAATGAGAGTACCTACCTCATCAATTTGGTGTCAGGATTCAATGAACCCTCAGCACCACATCTAGCACAAAGTAAGCACTTAATACATGGTAGAAATTATTTCCTTAAAAAAGAAAATTTTTATTTATTTATTTAAGCCACGCTGCGCGGCTTGTGGGATCTCAGTTCCCTGACCAGGGATTGAACCCCCGGCCGGCCCTCGGCAATGAAAGAACAGAGTCTTAACCGCCGGATCATCAGGGAATTCCTAGAAATTATTATTTCTTAAATGAGTGAATAATAATGGCTAGTTGTATTAGGCTGAGCATTTTACTGTCACACATTGTGCTAACAGCTTTACGAACATTACCTTATTTATTCTGGTAACAACCCTTTAAATTGTCCCTTTTACAGGTGAGAAAAGAGATTCTGAGTGAGATGGGAGCAGAGGCTGAATGTGATCCACCATGAGATATTCAATGCGATTATTGTTATCTGGCAGCCAATAAGATAATGAGGAGATCCACTGTTATTAACATTGGAAGGTGTCCATTATGTGAGGAAAAAAGTAAACTACAAAATAATGTTAACAGCATGATCCGATTTTGTTTATGGAAGAATATCAGTAAAACATTAACAATGATGATCCCTGATTAGTGGGATTATGGGTGACTTTAATTTTCCTTTTTTCTCTTTCCTGCTTTTCCTTCAGTGGAGCTATGAGCATGTATTATCTGTGTAATTAAAATCATGTTGTAAGGGTTTTAAATTTTTGCTTAAGAAGATCCCCAATGTTCAACTTGGCTTTCCTTTGTAGGCTGTTTATTTTTTATATTAAAATTTGATTTTTTTTGCTGCGTTGGGTCTTCATTGCTGTGCGTGGGCTTTCTCTAGTTGCAGCGAGCGGGGGCTACTCTTCATTGAGGTGCGCGGGCTTCTCATTGCAGTGGCTTCTCTTGTTGCGGAGCAAGGGTTCTAGGCACGTGGGCTTCAGTAGTTGCGGCGCATGGGCTCAGCAGTTGTGGCTCACGGGCTCTAGAGCGCAGGCTCAGTAGTTGTGGCGCATGGGCTTAGTCGCTCCGAGGCATGCGGGATCTTCCTGGACCAGGGATCGAACCCCTGTCCCCTGCATTCGCAGGTGGATTCTTAACCACTGTGCCACCAGGGAAGTCCTGCAGGCTGTTTAGAAGGAAGAAAACAGAAAACAAAAGTACCCTCACTACTTTCAATTCCCACCCACCCCCTTTTTTGAGGGGGGTGGGGGGGGTCGGTTTAGCCTTTTGACAGAGATGACTGTGGCGAGTAAGCCAGAACCATACAATTCTTCATAACCCTGGAGTCAGGCAGACGTGGGTTTGAATTCCAGCTTCACCACGTGCTAGCTCTGTGACTAAGTTACTTGAATCTCTGTTTTCTTCTTCCTAAAAACGAGGTAACAGCCACCTTGTAGGATTGCTGTGAGGATTAAAAAAGACAAGACCTGAACAAGCACTCTCTGCCTGGCATGTGGAGCATGCCTAACCCTTGGTAGCTATTACTATGAGAGTTGAGATAAAAATAAGTTATTTTGGTCAGAATAAAGCACATGACCTCATCACCACAAAACTGACAGAAGACAACTGCTGGGGGGCAGGGGAAGGGAGGGTCTTGGGTGAATGTTCTCCACACAGGGCTCCTCAAATTTCTGGACCGCGACATCTATCTGCTGGAGCAGCTAAGGAACCAGCTTCTTAAAAAGGGATTAGGACCGCCAATGCCCTGGCTCATTGAGAAAATGTGTACCTTTGTTTCAGGCAAAAACCAAAAACAAATTTGTGACTTTCGTTATAAAAACTATACAGCTGCCACTCATGAGCCACACTGCCATACCCCACTTCTTCCCAAGGTTCATTCACAGCCCCACTTCGACCCCAAGCAGTGTGAGCTCAGCATGTGAGGGTCGCTCCTCACCGAAGCACCTGTATGACTTCACCTCTTCTGCAGCTGTAACACCTCCCCAGGAGAAGCCTTTTCTGCCTGAACCACCACAGCCCCCAAACCGTCACCTACACCTCTCTGGGTTTGCACCATAAGCCCTGATGGAGAAATATCCTCTTGCACGAAAACACTATAGTCTGCACTTGGTTAGGTAATTGAAAGAACTGGTTCAAGGGAGAAATCATAAAAATGACACACATATACCTTAAAGGTTTTACATTAACTTAAAACACATTGGCCCGGGACTTCCCTGGTGGTCCAGCAGTCAAGACTGCGCTCCCAGTGTAACAGTGAAGAGCCAATTTTGACTCCATGTTGGATCTGTTTCTTTGACTTTAGCCTTTGCTTTTCGTTGCTTTTATTATAATCATACATAATGGCCTGCCTCAGGGAACCCTACCCACCTGTGAATGGCTGCAAGCAAGAAGAAACTAACACCTCCCCTCCACCCCCACCCCCATCCCCCCGAGGCTGGCCACTCCAGGAGATGTTTTTGCAAGACTGATGGCCCTTTTTACTTTACTTCCTCCTCGCCTCTCCCTCTCTATGCTGCCTTTTTACTTTACTTCCCTCTGATTCTATAAAAGAAACTGGCATCCAGACCCCAATAAGATGGTTTTTTGGGGGGACTCTAGTCCACGATCTTCTCCGTCTGCTGGCTTTCTGAATAAAGTTGTATTCCTTGCCTCAACACATTGTCTCCCTATTTATTGGCCTGTCGTGCGGCGAGCAGAGCGAGCTTGGACTCGGTAACACCAATGCAGGGGGCCCAGGTTCTATCCCTGGTCAGGGAACTAGAGCCCGCATGCCGCAACTAAAGATTCCACATACAGCAACAAAGACTCCTCGTGCCGCAATGAAGACCAAGACCGGTGCAGCCAAATAAATAAATAAATATTTAAAAAAAGAAAAAGAAAAAAAAAAAAAAACCCAAAACCCCACATTAACCCATCTTTTGACCCTGAGCAAGGCTTTTCACTGAGAAACCTCCACTGGAGTTCTTCATTTTCCTTACATAAACTATGTCCTTACATAAACCAACCACAGGGCTCCAGGTTTCGATTTTCTTTAACATGGAGTGAGAACTTACTTTCAATGTGAATGCAGAATCCTCAAGGACTCCCCCACCCCAACTCTTTTCAGTTGCCTTATTCACATTGAATTCTTGGGGGTTTTTTTTGGGGGGGGGCGGGTAGGAGCTGAGTACCCCCTGCAGTGGAAGCGCACAGTTCTAACCACTGGACTGCCAGGGAATTCCCTGAATTCGGTAGCATTTTGAGGAGGGCGTGGCAACTCACCTTTATCAGGTCTCTCCAAAGTATTCAACTTAGTTTTACTAGACTCTTTCATTGGTTAACTAAGTCACGTCACATCACTACATCATAAAGCACAGCTGGTACAAACAAGTTTGGGAGCACACCTCTTTGACTACCGGGTGGGCATATGCTCTCGATCACTAGCTTTGAGTGTCACAGTAATTCAAGTATCGCACAGAATGTTAAAGAGAGAATGGGGAGGGTCAGTGAAGAGCTTCTCGCAGACTGGTTCGCTCTCACATTCACCTCTGACGTGTTTATCCAGGTCCGTGCTGTTCCAGTGACGGCCTGGAAGGACTGGGTAGCAGGAGGGCACATGTCCATGGAAGTCCCTTTCTCACAGCTGATGGTGGATCTCCCTTATTCTATTTGGGAATACCTATACGCAACAACTACCATTTTTGAAAATTTACCATGTACCATTTTGCTGCATACATGAGCTTGTTCTGATCCAGTATAACTTATTTGCACCCATTATAGATTTAATTTCTGCAACAGCACCATGAGGTTAAGGACCTGGCCCGAGGCTACACAACTGGAAAGCGAGCAGATCAAGTTAACACAAGGTTGTAAATCAACTATACTTCAATAAAATAAATTAAATTAAAAAGAAAAAAGCAAGTAGCAGATCAGGGGACATTCTGTAGGGATTCAATAAAGGAAGGACTGAATCCAAGGGGTCCTGACTTGCTGATCATGCTCACAGATCTCCTCCACATTTCCCAGTTTCTCTCCTCTAGAATGAAATTCTGTTCTGACTGTGATCCCAGCCTCCGGGCTACCCAGCCACAATCAAGTCGAAAGCAACACACATCAATATTTCTAAAAATCAGCTTTTTAATCTATTTGAACCCAATGAGTGGAGAAAGAACTGAAACATTTTTTTCCCTTGATTTTTTGTTTATAAGAATAATGGGTCAGAGGTGCCTCTTCCATAGGAAACTGACATCCCCTAGGTCCTCAAGAGTTGGTTTTTTTAAAAATGCATAAACATGGGATTTCAATTCACTCGCATGCCACACATTTACCCACCCTGCCCTGCCCACCCTCTACAGGCACATGTATTCACACACCCAAGGGGCTCCTTTCTGTAACTGGGGAAGAGAATGCAAAAAAAAAAAAAAAAAATCCATCTGAGTGGCCACAGATACCAGAAATAACCAAATGCAGTTTACGCTCACATTCGTCAACTCACACGCAAAAGGGGAAGCTTTTCTAATTGGAATCTAGAGTCAAAAATTACAAACGGCAGAGACTTGAACCATCCACAGAGATAATTTAAAAACGCCTTCCACTCCCCCTAATTCCACTCCCCTTAATTCCACAAGTATGCAAACAATCTTGATGTAAATGGAAAACAGGTGGGAGACTTTCTCCCTGGAAGGGGGGGGGGGCATACCTAAAATTCCCTGGGTGTAATTCATGCCTGGACCATTGCCTCTCCCTTTCAGGACTAAAGGGGAAGGATGGGGGGGGGGGGCGGGGAGCAGTCGGGTAGGGACCCACCCAAGAGCAAGTGAGGAAACAGTGGAGCTGCCCCAGGAACCAGGACCGAGTTACTGTGTGGCCAGCCCGTGGGGAGCTTGGTGGGGCAAGTGGGCCACAACTGGGTTGCAGAGGGGTCCAAGAGCTATGCACCCTTGGGAGCCCCGAGGGTGAACATGCTAAGATGGGAGACGGGCTGGTCTGCTTTGCTTCCCCCACCTAAGGCCTTGGGACCGAGGGCAAGCCACCTGGGAGAGGCTGAGACATGATTATTTTAGGGTTGCGGCAAAGGATACTTCCCATCTGGACCTAAGTGCACAGACCATGTCTGGCTCTCCGAGGATGACTTCCCGGTCACAGCCAGCCCCTCCACCAAGCCATGCTGTGGCCACACAGCACGGGGGCTGAGGCACATTGGCAGGGGGTTCAGAGGAACAAGATGAAGAGAGAGAGGAAGGGGAACTCGCCACGCACCCAGGGACCAGCGGGCAGACTTGAGTCTACACAGCTGCTGCCCAACAACTGGGCATCTGCTTCTGGGGAAGAAAGGAAAGGGGTGGGGGTGAGGGCCTTGAGGCCTGGGCTCTAGGTCGGGCAGGAAGGGATGGAGCAGAAGCAAGGGCTCCATCCACAGGGCCACATATCAGGGGCTTGCCTGGGAAGTACCATTCTTTGTTGAAGGCACCAGGTGGGAGGTACCTTTGGGCAGCCTGGTCCAAAGCCCAGAGCCCAGGTCTGCAGGCTGGCAGCCCAGGGGAGAAACCAAGTGATTAGTGGGACCAAACAGTGGGGAGATTGTCAAAGCCTGGCTGAGAGCTGGTCAACATAGATTCTGAGCTGCTCGCCCAACACGGAAAGGACTGCAGTTTTCCCAGGAGTGGTCTCCAGCATCCCCGAACCTTCCCTGCCTGACTCTGGCGTTGGGGCTCCTCGGGGAAAGAAAGGGGCACCCAGACTTCAGGCAGTGTAATTCATCTACAGTTAAACATGGGGAAAAGAGGTAGCTGCGAACCCGTGAGCCACCCCCACCCTCCCCTCACCCCCACTTTGGGACGCAGACAGATCCTGGGCCAGATAGAGGGCAGGAGGAGACGGGGCGCTGGAGACAGGGCTGGCGGTCTCCCTGGGTCCTCGGGCATCGGGCCAGGCTGGTCGTCAATGCATCTTGCCCAGCTGGATCTTCTTCCAGGCCTCCGAGGCTGTGAAGATACACGAGTCCAAAATGCCGGCAACAGTGAAGGTCCCGCCGATGATGGCACAGATCTGAAAGGGGTGAGGGGAAGTCAGAGGTCAGCACCGGAGAGAGCACCAGGCCAGACCCCTCCCAAATCACGAGATGATGAGCTCAGCAAGTGCAGACGCTCTGCCCCATTAGGCCCACCACGTGGTAACCAACAGGGGCTGGGACATACTCTGGGCTCAAAAACTCCACTTGTTGGATGATGAATGAAATAATAATAAAAGTAACCATTATCAGCTCCTTTCGTTCCCATATTAACCTTCTGAAAGGAGGGGGATTATTAGACCCAGTTCAGAGATGAGGAAACTGAGGCTTAAACAGGTAAACTACGTTCACATAACAAGTAGCAGAGCTGTGACTTGAACTTGGGCATGTCTTTGATTCTGGAGCCTGTGGTCTTAACTGCTACTCTAAATTTATCAGATATTTACAATCCCATTTGCAGATGAAGGAACGGAAGTTTAGAAAGGCAGTGCCACTGGCCCAAGGTCATACAGCCAAGAAGTGGCAAAACTGGGACTTGAACCTGGGTCTGACAGGTCCAGGCCCAGTGCTGCCAGTGACTGAGTAAGATCTGGGGTGGGCTGAATAGGCAGCGCTGGCCTGGATGGGCTGGAGTGAGAAAAAAAATCTCCTCTCACCCTCAGAAGCTTGTACTGTATCAGTGGGACGGGTAGTAATCAAATAATCTTACCGATAAATGCAAAATTACAACAAAGGCAAGTGCTACAGAGGAGAGAGGGGCCTATGTTGCTGCCAGAAATCTTGTATCGGGGCACAGTTCCTCACGGCACTGTTTCCTTTTGGGACCAGATAATTCTTTGTTGTCGGAACTGTCCTGTACTTTGAAGGACGTTGAGCAGCACCCTGGGCCTCCACCCATGAGGTGCCAGTACTACCTTCTCTTCCCTGCTGTGACAACCAAAATGTCACATTGTCTCCAAACATTGTCAGATGTCCCCTGGAGGTCAAAACTGCCCGATTAAGAACTGCTGTCGTACGGGGATGGTCATGAATGTCACTTGTATGCCTGTACTTCCTCACTTCCTGCTACATAATAATATAAGAACTACAACAAAAGAGACAGCACTTACACAGCACCTTTCTGTGCCAGGCACGCTTTGAAATGCTCATGCCTCTCACCTCACTGAATCCCCAGGCCAACCCTAGGAGGGAGGTACTATTCTTATAACTATATTACAGCCAGGGAAACTGAGGCCCAGGGACACTCAGTCACTCATCCAACGCCATGGTAATTAGTGGCTGAACTGGAGTTCAAAACTCTCGACATGGCCCTTTGCTGCTTCCCAGGCATGAACCAGCCCACCTAATGAATTATTCACTTTGCTTTGAAGTTGTCAGGACTCCACTTGTGATGCATCAACATAACGCTATGTTTTCCTCAAAATTTTCTGGCCTATCTATGAGTTGCTTCCTGGCACCATCAAAGAACCAAAGTGCATAAAAGGTTTGCAAGGAAACTTTAAATGTACTTTTCCCCTAAAGACACACTTTATGTCGTTCATAGAAACCAATACCACCCACCAGAGGAAGGCACCTCTTCTCTCATGTACCCATGGGCCCAGAGAGAGAAGTAGCCTGTCCAAGGTCACACAGCAAGTGTGGGGCAGAGCCAAGTCTGTCTGCCCCCAGAGCTCTCACTCCTTCTCCCTTGCCACATTTAAGGAGCACTTAAATGACCACAGGTCTCAGAAGAAGCCAATCTGGGCAGCCCCGGAGGGCCCCTGAGGCCTCCCTGGAGCTCCCATCGGAGGACTCTGGGAGACAGCAGTGCCATACTGGGTCCTCTGGTGCCAAGCGAACAGGCCAGGAGACACAGCAGAGGCAATAGGGAAGTGTGAATCGAACCGGCGTTTATTTTTAAAATTATATTTCCAAGAGATGAGCTAAGTGGAGGCCTGTGAGGCCCCAGACAGAAAGAGCAAGTCTGTATGGACAGGCTGTAAGTAGAGCAGCTGGCATTCCAGTAATAACAGCCCAAGAAACCGGAGCAACCCCCCAGGGAGAGAGGAGGATGGGGGGCGCTGGGGGGATTATTATGAAGTGTTTTCAGTGGGCAAGGCCTCTCCCCGCCGGCCTCAGAGCATGACGCAGGGCTACTTTTCAAGGAGGATGGCGGCAGGGGAGCCGGGTTATTTTGGTAGAGAGTGGATAGGATGATGGGCGATTTTATACCGCAAAATGCTTTTAGAGCTTGGATCAGAGGATAGGAAAATGTGACTTAAGTGCAATGGAGCAAGTAATAAAAAAATAAAAAATAACCACACACACACGTATCTATATTCGTCTACACGCTTTGGAACCTGCGTGTGCCTATGATTCACATACACTTGGCACCCAAACTGGAGCCTCCGTTCACCGGGCAGGCAGGCCTGGAACAGAAGGAGGCACAACACATTCATTGAGGTACACGAGAAAACACAGAGCTGTGGGGAAACCGAGGCCCTGGGAGCATGCAAGCCGCCAAGCAGCTGACCCTGTCTGAGTTACTTACAGGGTGCCTAAGGCTAAGGGGCTCTTCAGGAAGCTGCTGTGTGTGTCTACTGACATCACCCAATGCAGCTGCATGTCCCCCATTATTCTATGTCTATTCAAGGTGCTGGTCACCGGTCAATGGAGGAGGGGGAATTGTGGCATATTCAGTGGGGCAGCGGGGGACTCCTCAAAAGCTGAGAGAAATCTAGCAGCCCGCCTGATGCTGCCCCAGCCCCCTGTTTTCATTATTTTGCCTTTGGCCTGCCTGACCTGCTCACATCCGCAGGTGGTGACTGGTGTGAGGTGAAGCAGGGGTCGTGAGGAGAGGGTCCTGGGGTGCTCTCAGGCAGTGGCGGGCCCTGGATTTTGACAGATGGTAGCCACAGAAACCCCCAGCACCAGGAGGCTGCCACATCTGGACTCATCCCAGAAGGTGGTCCGTTGTGGCCATCCCTTATCCCGAGAAGGTCACGGTTTCTACCTTCTGAAATGCAGGGAAATAAACGTAGCCACAAGGTTGCACCAGAGGGTATGTCTCTGTCTTTGGACTCAGGCTCTACCTTGGTGGTGGCA
>RJWK010070966.1:0-10788 GCA_004363435.1 Platanista minor | reverse complement strand
GGTACGCGGGCCTCTCGCTGTTGTGGCCTCTCCCATTGCGGAGCACAGGCTCCGGACGCTCAGGCCCAGCGGCCATGGCTCACGGGCCCAGCCGCTCCGCGGCATGTGGGATCTTTAGGGACCGGGGCACGAACCCGCGTCCCCTGCTTCGGCAGGCGGACCCTCAACCACTGCGCCACCAGGGAAGCCCTCTAGCCATGTTTTATTCATTCCATTTGGCCATATTTTGCTCGACGATTTTTTACATAACCTCAAGCAACCTTTCCTGATAACTTATAGGTAAAAATAGTCATGTCCCCATGTGTCCCACACTGGATCCATCTGGTCTGACTCAAGAGAGCAGGGAGGGTCACATGAAAACTTCAGCGTCCACCCGTGTCCCCTCGGGGAGGGGATGTATGGGGACTATACTACAGTTGTGGAGCGCCTATCCACGGATCTTTGCTAAATAGGGATAAACAGAGAAGGGATGGATTTCTCTCTGAGATGTGATCATAAAGCTCTTGAGCGATAGGTGTCAAGATGCCCGAACTCAAACATCGAAATCGGGGCTCTCTCCTTTGAGTACTTGGTTGCCTTGGGAGGTCCACACGCTGCTTCAAAGTTTCAGTCCCTCAAAACTCGTGCTGGACAGCTATTTAAGGCTGTCTCACAGCCGACAGAATGGCCAGGGTTGTTGACCCAGGCGTAGACACCAGACCCCCCCTGGGTTGGACTCTCTCTCCTGGGCACTGGCAGTGAGGACATGGAGAGGCAGCGACAGCCGAGTCTTGGTCTGAGCCTTTTCCACCAGCTTCCACAGAGCCCCCGGGGTCAGGTTCCTGAGCTGCTTGGCTCCTGCCTCCCTACTGTTTACTTTTCTCTTCTAGTCAGGTGCAAAAATGTGTTGAGACTATGCTTATGATATTTAATTCATTCTCAGTCTGTTTTTGAATAACAGTCCTTAGAATCGTCTCTCACTTGAAAATGAATCGTCATAACTTTTAGTGTTGAGAATTCAAAATCACATCAGCAAAATAGATTCTTATGGGAAGACGTATTTGGTTACGTCATTGACGTCAAATTAAATTGCTTACGTAGTCGGCAATTTGGGTTTTACTCTTGAATATTTGAATATATGCCAATTGTCACTGCATAGTTTAAACTATTATCTTTCAACATAGTTGTTTCATTTTAAAACTACTTACTTCAGTCATTTAAAATGCAGTAACTGTAAAACCATTTTGCAGAGGTTTCTAAAATAAGCTCTCAAATGATACAAGCCTAATCTGAATTGCTTTATGCACGGAATGGAAATAAACGTTCGTACTGAACCTGTAACACAAGATTACTATCTAAGATTCCCAGTAAATTTCATCTACGTCTTTACCCTTCAAGAAGGCAAAACGTTAATTTTTCTAACACGTTTGCAGTGGTTTTATGGTTTGGTGAAGGCTGGCTTGATTTTGTCAGGAAAGCCAACAACATGATGTTATGAGATCTTCTGCAAAATGGAAATGAGACTTAGATATATTTCTTCCTAACCATAAATTTAAAATCTGAGAGCGATAAAATTTATGAATAAAAGTCTAAACAGCACGCCGAGGCCAACAAGGATTTTTTACAGTATACTTTTTAGACTTCCAGACAGGATCTTTTGCCATTTAAAATTTTTTCTGAAAGGTTAAGTTCAAGCTTGCTATCCAGTGAAAGTCTAAAGCATATACTAGCTGCTCCCACTGTGGTATATAAGTAGAATATGGAAAGCTGTATTTATGTATTTATTTAATTTGTTGTTTAATTTTAAAGGGTAAATTCTAAGCTCTAGTCTTTATGATTTTTAACAAAAATGTTATTATGTTAATTTTCAAAATTAAAAAAACAATAAACTGAGCCAATATGCTAACAAACCCTCATATCCATCACTGTTTCAACAGTTATCAGCATATTGCCAGCTTTGCTTCGCCTCCTATCTGCCCTACCTTCCTCTCCTCCTGGATTACTTTAAAGCAAGTCGAAAGTCACAGTCATTTGTTCTGCAAACACTTCCGCGTGCCTCTTGGGACTTTTTAAAAAGCATAGCTGCCGTCCCATTTGAGCTGGACATTCTTTAGACAGTCAAGGGGACATCACTGCCTTTCCCTTTGCCGGCACCTGGCTCCACCCCCTCAAAGGCGCCCCTCCCTCCGCTTTAGAGATGCTGTCCAGGCAGAATTCTTCCAACTTTCTTCCACCAGACACGAGGAGTGAGGCCCGATGTCTCCTCTCTCCCTTGCTCTGCCAGTTAATCTGGAGAAGTAAGCCTCTTCGCTCATTCTTTTCTTGATATAACCAGACTTCTAAAGAATAGTCACACTTTACAGTCACTTTTTACCCCTCTTAGTTCCATCTGATTAACTGTTTCAATAGTTACCACCAATCCCTCCGAACCGTGACTCTCTCATTCTTGGGTTCTCATTTTGCCCTATCTTTTGTTGCTCTGACAAGAATTTTCATGTGATTATACAGGAAGTACAGTTGTGTCATGTGTCATCCACATCCTGGCATATCTTAAAATATCTTTCTCTTGTGTTAAGGCATGAATGACACCTGGCTGTGAATAAGTCTTGAGACAGAGCTTTTTTCTTTTTTTTTTTTTTTTTTTTTGAAAGCTCTCTAGTTATAAGTCTATTGTTTTCAGTTATTTAGTGCTTCAGAGAATTATAAGGTCAAGTTTCTTTTTTGTTTCCTTGTAGGTTATCTCACTGTCTCCCTTTTGGATATTTATAGAAATAGCGTCTTTATTTTTGAAATTTGAACATTCTATGACAATATTACTAGATTTAGTTTTCATTGTCTGACAGAATACAATATGTATTCGCAAATTATTATATGAAATCTTTATATCAGGAATATAAAATTGTGTTTTTTTTAAACAATGGATTATTGCTATTTCTCTGCTCAGATCCGCTTTTAATCTGTTCCTTTTATCTATCCCTAAGGTGAATTTCGAAGATCTGTCCTCGTATCCCTTATTTCCTCTCCTCCCTCATAATTTTAATGTATCTTTCTTCTCTGTGTTCTGATAGACTTTTTCAAACATTTCTTTATTTTGATATTTCCTGCTTTGATCATTTTAATTTTTGTGGTGTCCAATCTGCTATTAAATGTCTCCCTCCTTTTCAAAATTGATAACAGAATGTCTTATCTCCATGCAAAACTCCCTTTTCTACAGTTTTTGGTGATGTCTCACTCATTTCAGAAATGCAACATCTGCTTGAATAGTATAATGAATATAACAAGGGCACGAGTTATTAAGACGTGTCTTCTGTGTCCTACATGAGTATGCCGTGGTGGTTCAGTCAATGTCAACTGACAACAAAGCTACCAGTGGCAGCAGAAAGCACCTGGCTCCTTAGGCTGAATCTCCAGGCAGTGATTGCTGGTTGGGCTGCAGAGAAGCCCTGTGTGGCTTTTGTCACACACCCTGGAAATCAAGCCGTGTGTGAGAATCCGGAGACACCAAAGAATAAGAGGCTTCTTACCATGTGCCCTGAGCCTGCTGTGACTGGTAACATACACGAAGCACTTCAGAGCCATCACTTTTAGAAATACTGCCATTCGTTTGTGTGTCCAGAAACTCTAGGTTTACAGTCTCAAGAAAAAAAGCTCTAAGGGCTTCCCTGGTGGTGCAGTGGTTAAGAATCTGCCTGCCAATGCAGGGGACACGGGTTCGAGCCCTGGTCCGGGAAGATCCCACCTGCCGCGGAGCAGCTAAGCCCGTGCGCCACAACTACTGAAGCCTGTGCTCTAGAGCCTGCAAGCCACAACTACTGAGCCCACGAGCCACAACTACTGAGCCCGTGCTCCACGACAGGAGAAGCCACCGCAATGAGAAGCCCGCGCACCTCAGCGAAGAGTAACCCCTGCTCGTTGCAACTGGAGAAAGCCCGCGCACAGCAACGAAGACCCAACACAGCCAAAAATAAATAAATATATTTATTTTTTTTAAAAAAAGAAAGAACAAAAGCTAAGTTTCAAACTCAAGCTAAGTTAGAAAACTACCTAATGCTATATATCCTCTAACCCATTCTCATTCAGAAAAACTTCAGATGATCAAAGAAGCCCATAAAAATAGTCTACCTTTGCTAAAACAAATTATTTGGTGGCGCTGGTGGAGATGTTTGCCTCTAAAAATATAATCCAGCGGCGAAAACCGAATCTTTAATGTAAAACCCTGAAAGACAATTATTTAAATGTTAAAAAAGTTGGTAAACTTGATCAAAACTTGTATTTAAAAGTTTTCTTCTAAAACTTTGAAGAATAGGACTGATGTGGATCTTTTTTGTATAGTTATTTTCAGAGTAGAAAAATCTCGTGGAGAATGAAGACGCTGACACTGGGTTTTACACGATATTCCCAATGGCGGGAAGAATCACATTTTCCCAGAAACCCCTGAGTCTGGAGCCTGGTGAGCCCTCCTGCCTTTGCTCACCTGGAAACACCTGCAGCAGGAACCCAAGGATTCCCAGCTAACCCGTGCGCACCAAGGACGGAAGATGTAACCACGACAGACTTCCAGATGAGCCTTTCCCTAAGCAGGTTTGTGAGCCTCTCAGGTGTTAAGCAAATTAGTACAGAATTCTTTTCAGAGGGTCTTCGGAAAGATAAGAACCATCTTTGTCCTTCTCAGCGAACTTACCCTTTCACAACTGGAGGCAGGACAGAACGATTTTGTCTTCTGAATACGTTAATGTGAAGGTGCTGGATACTAGAAGCATAATTCCTTTCTCACTATTTTTTCCTCTCTTCTTCTATCCTTTTTGCCACACAAAGCTCCGCTGTCTTCATAGGTACCCTTTGGGGCCTTGGAGTTGGTTTCTCTCCTTTTAGTGTGTAATGTCTCAAAAGAAGTGCTTTGATCAGATGCTCAAGGGGTCACACATCTGGAACAGGAGAGCACTTAGGAGTCTGTACTCTTAGAGGGGCATTGACATTGAAATGATAGGAACAATAATTTTGTGTAGAACACTTTCTTGTCTAAGCTCTGACCACTTTTATTACTGGGAAGGAATGCACACACACATACGTATATATCTGTATTAATAGATGGATGGGTAGGTGACTTATTGCCAGTGTGGCTGGAAAGTTTCCTCTCTCTCTCTCACGTTTATTATTAGAAAGAGTGACTGGTCCAGGGAGCACCCCAACTCCCGCTTGTACTTTGTGCCCTGAATGGAAGGAAGCAAAAATCCTTGTGGAGAAAAAATAATTCTGACAAAGCCAAGTTCGTGAGTGTGTGTGTGTGTGTGTGTGTGTGTGTGTGTGTGTATGTTTGGGGAATATTAACTTATTTTGTAGTAAATTAGTGGCCGTGTTGGGCTGTTTTGGGCAGAAAGCACAGAGAAATCACTATTGAAGCTACTGGCTTCAAGCCCACAAGATTATAGCCTGCTTCTAAAGCACTGCCAGAATCTATCGAATTAGTAATGAAATCAGTGTCAGAAAAACCTAGGTTCAAATCACCACTCAGCTGACTTCACACATGTAACCAAAAGTTTTTCCAAACTTGTTTTCTCATCTCTAAACCAGGTCTAAGGACATCAGTGCTACTGACCTAATGAAATTGGTTAAGAATCCAAATAAAAAGAACAACAGGAAGAACCACAGTAAATGTAGGCAACACATTTATGCAACACATAAATGTATTGTTATTTTCAGTCTAACCTGCCTTTGGAGGGCTTTTACTTTTTTTTTTATTTTTAATTTTGAAATAATTATAGATTCACTGGAAGTTCCAAAAAAAGGATGTACACAATGGCCCCACGCACTCTTCATCCAATTTCGCCCAATGGGAACTTCATAAGGCGTACAACATCAAAACCAGGAGACTGACATTGGTACAATTCTAAGAGCTTAGTCAGATTTCACAAGTGTGTGTGAGAGTGTAGTTCTATGCAATTTTATCACATGTGTAGGTTTGTGTAACCACCGAAATCAAGATAAAGAAGTGTTTCATCCCTGCAAAGCTCCCTCAAACCACCCCTTTGTAGCTGCATCCACCACCCTCGCCATCCTAGTCTTTGATAATCACTAATCTATTCTCCATTTCTATAATTTTATTTTAACAATGTTATATAAATGGCATCATACAGAATGTGACCTTTTGGGATTGGCTTTTTTCACTCAGCCTCATTCCCTTGAGATTGATCCCAGGGGCAATGTCAGTAGTTCATTCCTTTTGCATATCAGTAGTTGATTCTTCTTAGTTGGTTCATCGTGTTCCATGGCATGGATGTACCACAGTTTATTTAATCCTCCATCCCTTGAAGGACTTTGGGGTTGTTTCTAGTTTTTGGATATTATGAATAAAGCTGCTGTGAACATTAGCATATGGAGTCTGTGTGAACATAGGTTTTCATTTCTCTGGTATAAATGCCCAATAGTGAAATTGCTGGACCGTACTATAGTTGCATGTTTAGTTTTGTAAGAAACTGCCAAATTGTTTTCCAGACTGCCTGTACCATTTTGCCGTCCTACCAGCAATCTTTGAGTGATCTAGCATCTCTGCATCCTTGCCAGAAATTGGTTTTGTCACTATGTTTCATTTTAGCCATTCTGATAGGTGAGTAGTGATATTTCATTGTTTTTAGCTTGCATTTCCCTAGTGGTAATGATGCTGACTATCTTTTCATGTGTTTATTTGCCATCTGTGTATGCTGTTTGATGAAATGCCTGTTCACGTCTTTTGCCCATATCCTACTTGGAATGTTTGGGTTTTTTATTCTTGAGTTTTGAGAGTTCTTTTTATTTCTAGTTACAAGGTCTTTGTCAGATATGGGGTTTGCAAATATTCTCTCAAAGTCTGGAACTTGTCTCTACATCCTCTTAAATAGGGTCTTTGGCGGAGCAAAGGTTTTTATTTTATTTTTATTTATTTATTTATTTATTTATTTATTTATTTATTTATTTATTTATTGCGGTACGCGGGCCTCTCACTGTTGTGGCCTCTCCCGTTGCGGAGCACAGGCTCCAGACGCTCAGGCTCAGTGGCCATGGCTCACGGGCCCAGCCGCTCTGCGGCATGTGGGATCTTCCCGGACCGGGGCACGAACCTGCGTCCCCTGCATCGGCAGGCGGACTCCCAACCACTGCGCCACCAGGGAAGCCCAGGTTTTTATTTTTGATAGGATCCAATTTATCAATTTTTCTTCCATGAACTATGCTTTTGCTATATCAGAACTCTGCCTCCCTTAGGTTAAAAAGATTTCCTATCATTTTTTCCTAAAAGTTTTACAGTTTTACATATAGTTGTGCACTTAAGACCGTGGCCTCTGGGCATCTAGACACATTTCAGCCCATGTTTTGCTTACTTCTCTCCATTTCTAGATATTATTTCATGTCTACCTCAAATGTCACCTTTTTCACTCTTTCATTAGGCCTTTTTCAGTTGTTTTACTCCATATCAATCATATTCCATTTCCGTGTCTTACTGCCTTACTGATTGAAAGGGTGTAGTCACATAGATAGCCTCTAGTATTGACAGGACTCATGCTGATAGGATGCTATTTTGATAATACTGTGAGTCTGTAGAGAGGAAGGACAAAATCTTTCTCTTTCTCAAAACTTAGCCCAAGGTTTTGCAGATAGTAAGGACTCAGTGATATTTGTAGAATTAAATGCATTGAGTTCTACCATCCTGATCCTTGCTAGAGGAGGGACATGGCCGCCTAAATGTGCATCTATATTCAGACACAATAGCAAAAGGCAACACTGAGTGGAGAGGCCAGTAGCATCCCAGCTGGATCACTCCTGACTGCTTGCACCTACTGCTGCACAGGCTGGGACCTGATTACCTGGGTTAATGAGGTCAGGATGACAGCTCGGAGGGCCCAGCACCCCAGGGCTGTCCATTCCAGGACGCTGTCGGAATGTGCACTGCACATTCATCGATAACCTTCCAATCCTTTGCCTGTGACTCTGCTTAAAGCATACTCTCCAAGGCAGTTAGAACTTTGAAATTATATGTGTGTATGCAATATTATATATATACATACATGTATATTATATATATGCACACACGACATATACTGTTATTGCTGCCTGCTTCCTCAGAGTTGTCTCCAAATTCTACCTTTTAGAAATCTCTTTTGTGTGTGTTGCCTTCATTTGGATGCCCATTAATTAAGGACTTCTGGCCATTCTATCCCATTTCATTCTAGTTTCCCAAAGACCTAGTGTTTCGGTGATAGGAGGAGGTGTGAAAATTCATGTATTATTTGTCTGAAAGCTCAAAAGTAAAGGTCAGTACATTCCTACAGAAGAAGGTTCCTAATGACTAAAAAAACCCACAATTTTTCTTCTCCTTGTGCCAATTGGTTAAAATAACATTGGGGAAGGGGCAGATCCAGAGAATTAGAGTCTACAAATAAATAATGATTATTATGAGGATATGAGCATAGGGACAGATAGATTTTCTAGTGCTGCAGGATTTGGACAGGTTTGCTCTCATAGGATTTGCAGCACTTAATTCTGAGTTTTGATCATTATTTGTCAGAGGTATTAACACATGCCCATCTCCCTCCACATGAATAACCTTTTAAGAGGTGGTTCTATTTATAGTTAAGAGGATTTACAGACTTAAACTGTACTTTCTGCAAAGATATACACAATACTGAGCAGGAAAATGGTTACTCTTTAGGGAAATCGTGTTATCTAATAGCAGAAATTCACGCTTAGGAAATTTACCTAGGAAACTATGACTTTAGGAAAAAATACCCCTTAGCTCCTAAATGTTCTTATGTGCCCGTATTAGTTTATCAGTTTGTTTTCTCGAGCAATTTTTGTAGAAAGCTTTTTCCATTACTATATGGGATATAATTTTTATATCAGAGAAAAATATCTAAGGGTTAATATCAATAACCACAAAAATCTATGTCTAGGGTTTTTGCTTTTCAAAACATTACCTCCTGAAACATACAAACAAACAAAATGTAATTGTTTGCCTTGGTAAAGGGAAGTTGTTTAGATTGGAGAAAACTGGAAGGATCAGGTAATTGTTATCAAGGTTCTAGTTTTTCTCTTGGGTTTGCTTTGGAAGCATTTTTGGTAAATCATCAATAAGATAAAGTGAGCACTGGCACTAAAGCTTGCTTATGGTTTTATATTCTTTCTGGATAAACCCTTTCCTTGTCAAGAAAGGTCACGGACTGTGGAGCTGGTCTTACCTTGACATCGTGCCTGGCCATGGTGCCTCCTTCATTTTCCACGGTTTGATGAATGTCCGCATTATATTCCTCAGCCCTAGGCGGGAGCAGAAATTGTATCCGTATAGATGGTCTGGAGAAATGTTTCTGGAGGTCTTCTTGGTTGTCTGTGGAAAGCCTAGGCATGTTTTTACAATAAAGGCTCCAAATGAGTCCTATAGCTTGATTTTAACACCACCAGCCCAGGGTCCACTCTATTTCTCTTCTTTGGCTGGTGCTGGTCTGTCGCTCAGTCTGCTGGGGGCCTCCCTGCAAAGTTACATCAACTGAAGCAAAAGGATTATCTGTGTTGTGGGTCAGCAGTTTATCCACAGACTGTTAGCTCTATTCCAGGACGAGCCTCTGATTTTGAGCATCCAGGTATGTTATGACTGCCCTCTACAGGTAGCCGTGTATTCCTAATTCAAATTTAATGCTAAATCAAAACTGAAAGACATGATTCAAGTGATATATTGCTTAGTATATCATGATAAAGGAAATAGATTGCGAGGCAAAATTCTGTGTTCGTAGTGTGTGATACTTGACAATTTGGGGCTATACACTCAAGAGGCAGAGGAGCCACCTGATCTATCCTAGGTCTCTTAAAAGGTCACTTTAGTGGCAGTCAGCTTTGTGGGTGGAAATGTGTGCTGAACTCATACCCAAACTTAAGCCCAAGGATTATTACACTTTTTACTTAGGTCATATAGAATTAATTGAAGTGATTTTCTTAGGCGGTAACTAGTCCTCTGATGATTAAGCCAAGACTTGACTTCTATATCATACTTCCTATTTGTAAAGTGCTCTATAAATACAAGATTATTAAACAGAGTGCAAATAGATAGACTGTAATACCTTTTTCTCAAACGGTATCTAATGCCCAAGTAGCCTCTGCTGGCTCTGGGGGTGCACAGAGGTAAGGATCCCAGGTATGTATTAGTGGGGACTACAAACTGGAGAGATTTCCTTTATAAAATGATCCCAGGCCCCCAAAACTGACATACAAAACTAGCACAATCCCCAGCAACATCCCAGCTCCCTTTTTTGCAGAAATTGACCAAGCTGATTCTGAAATTTATCTGAGATTGTAAGGGACCCAGAATATCCAAAACAATCTAAAAAATAAGAACAGAGTTAGAGAATTCACACTTCTCAATTTGAAAAATCACTACAAAGCTACACTAACTAAGACTGGGGTGCTGGCATAAGGATAGACACATAGATCAACGTAATAGAACTGAGATTCCAGAAGTGAACCCACACATTTATGGTCAGTTGATTTTTGACAAAGGTGCCAACACAATTCAATTGGGAAAGAACTGTCTTTTCTGAAAATGGTGCTGGAACAACGGGATGGCCTCAGGCATAAAAATTAAGTTGGACCTCACACCACATTAAAAACTGAACTTGGACTTCCCTGGTGGCACAGTGGTTAAGAATCTGCCTGCCAATGCAGGGCACATGGGTTCGAGCCCTGGTCTGGGAAGATCCCACATGCTGCAGAGCAACTAAGCCTGTGCACCACGACTACTGAGCCTGCACTCTAGAGCCCGCGAGCCACAACTACTGAAGCCCGTGTGCCACA
>RJWK010070965.1:0-10789 GCA_004363435.1 Platanista minor | reverse complement strand
AGATGTATCATAATTCATTTAATTGCTCCTCTATCAGTAAAGAATAATTTAATCATTTCTATAGTTACAAAAATGTCTTAATAGCTCTATTTCCACCAGCTACATTTCTAACTTGTCCATGTGACACCATGTGCATGCATGGAACCAGTCCACAGAGAAAACAAAACCTGTTTCCACAGCCCTTGCTTCACCCCACTCTTGCTTGCTTTTTTTTTTTTTGCTGTGGAGCACAGGCTCCGGACCCGCGGGCTCAGCGGCCATGGCTCACGGGCCCAGCCACTCCGCGGCATGTGGGATCTTCCCAGACCGGGGCACAAACCCGTGTCCCCTGCATCGGCAGGCGGACTCTCAACCACTGCGCCACCAGGGAAGCCCTTGCTTGCTTTTTAAATAAAGGGCATCATCATGTTTTTCCCCATTTTTTAGGGACGGTGAGAGGTGTTAGGGAGCTGGTGAAGTATTGAACTTCACTAGGCATCATTCTGATATGAATATACGGAAAGGGGAAGAAGGGCACGACCACCTATTAAGCACAAAGTGCTTATGCACTGTGCTATGAATTCATGTGCTGCTATCACTAAACCCTTACAGTGCTCCTGTGAAACACGTGATTATTATTTAGCTCCTGTGGTAAAAACCTCTTCACGAGCTTTAGCATCCCCACCACACATAACATGTAATTTCTTTTTCTTTTCTACTTTTTTTTTTTTTTTCTAGAATGCAGAGTTAACAGGCTGTGGCGATTGTTGCTTTCCTTATAAAGATCCTTGTATCCTTTCCCAGGAGACAGACCGTATGTAGTAAAAAAGAAAACATGCAGTGTTTGCGGATTTCCTGGGGAAAGTCTCTGTGTTTAAAAGTATGCTAGTTTGATTGCCATGTCTCCGTTAAAGAACAAGACAACAAAAAATAAATATATCCCAAACGATGGGAGAGAGAGAGGACTGGCCGTCCCCATTGGTCCACCATTTCCTCTTGGGAATCTGTTAAAGGGCCAGAACATCCTCTGCTTTCAAAGCAGTTGCCAGATCGTGTCAAAGTTGTAGGAGGGCTGCAGACAAACTCCTCTGGGTCTTTCTCTGTGACCAAGGAAGATGTTCCAGTTTCGAGGCTTGGGACTGCCAGACGGCAAAGAAGTTCAACTTTCGCAGAGAGATGGGAGCAGGGAGGGTAGTATCCGAATTTCCATAGCGTTTTTTCAGATGGGAAATAAAAGAAGACTTCCTGGGCTCTGGCTTCCGGAGTCCTGCAATTTCCTACTCTCCGCACTAGAAGAAATAAAGTGAGGCTCAGTCTAGACAAAGAACCATCTCCAATCCCGGCAGGTACTGAGAGGGTATTACCGTTTCAACGTTGTAGGTGAGCAAACAGAGGCTTCGAGAGATTAAGGCACTTGACACCAAACTTGGAATAATTACACCAAACCACGCAGGCCTCAGGACATGTAATTTACCTGTCCGGATTGCAGCGGGTGAGCTCTCGAGGCCTCTTTAACATTTCAAATACGCGACATGAACAGAGCAGTGGCCAAATTACGCACATCTAGAAGACCCCTCCTTCCATCCTAACACCTGGAATGCTTTCTCTCTCTGGACAACTTAAAAATAAATTCTACACTACAGCCCTTGAGCTGACGAGGAGTTTGGGGAGCATTGGAGAGAACGTTCTGCTAAAGAATTTGATGTGTCCAAAGGAAATGAGAAGTTTAACTACAGACTTTCACCAGGCTTTTCCGCAGATGAAGTTGGTAGAGGTTAAAGTTGCAGCTGGATGGATGTTATAATGGGTCTTGTTTTCTATGTATCTGCAGGTTCCAGGACATTGAACAGAACCAGTTAAGGGGAACAGAGGCTTCTCTCTAAACCAGTGTTCAATGGCATATCTGTGCTCAGAAGGGAAGGTTATACAGATTAGGTAACATTAGTGAACAATTTTCCTTTTCTTACATAAAATTGCACTGTCCCTTCAAAAATTATTGTTTATCATTGCGGTGAGTGTGTGCGTGTGTTCTAATAGTCCATGCATTCATTATTTACTTAATAAGTATCGACTGCCTGCTATGCAAGAAACACTGATGTAGTTTCTGGGAATAAAGTAATGAACAAAAAAGACAAAACTTCTTACCATCTTGGAGCTTTTCTCATTCTGGTGGGGGAAGAGAATCAAAGCAATAATTAAATAACATAAGTAGCTTGTCATATGCAAAGAATTACCATGGAGAAAAACAAAGCAGAGAAGAGCAGATGTGAGTGCAGGGTCCGGGGTGGGGATGTTTGCAATTTTAAATAGAATAGTGAGGAGGTGACCTATGAGCCCTGATGCGAGTGAGGGTAGAATGTTCCAGATAGAGGAGCAGCAAATGCAAAGGCCACCAGGAAAGGCTGGAGAGGCTGGGGAAGCGTAGAGTTGGGAGAAAAGTGAGAGATATGGCCAAATAGGTAAGGGAGGGCCCAGACAGGCAGGACTCAGAGGATGCTGTAGGACTGGAGCTTTCGTTCAGAGGAGGATGGGAAGCATTGCAGGGATTCCAGCAGAAGGCTGATAAGATCTGACTTATTCTGTAATAGGATCACTTTGACTAATCTGTTGAAATTCAGCTGTAGGGAGGTCATTTGGAAACTATTGCAATAATCCGGAAGAGAAGTGACGGTAGCTTTAATCAAGATCAGTAATGGTGGACGAGGCAACAAGTCCTTTGATTCTGGATATGTTTATTGACCTATTGAATGTGGGATGTGAGAAATGGGGGCGCAGACGACTCCTACATGTTTGGTCTGAGCAATTAGATGGATGGAGTTACTATTTAAGGGCAACCAAGAGTTCAGTTTTAAACATGCTAAGTTTGAGATGCCAACTGGATATTTAATGATAACCTATGAGTCTGTATTTCAGAGGAAAGTTTTGGACTGGAGAAAATAGTTCTAGGCTGGTACTTAAGTCTTGATATTGATGAGCTCGCCTAGGAAATGGATGTAGACAGAGAAAAGAAGCCCCATGACTGAGCCCTATTTTTTAATTACAACTGAAAAAGCCTTTACTCTCTTATATGGGCAGTAGAGTGGGGAATATATTTTTAAAGTAACTTAGTTATCCAACTGTAATGAATAGAAAACTGTCAATAAGAAATGGGCACACAATTTTTTCCCCTCTTAAAATATTTGCATTTAGTTATATATGAAGCATACACAGGCAGCTTTCTAATCCTTTATCCCTTTATTTGCATAGTGTTTTAAAGCTTCATAATAAATTCACATGCATTATTTCATCTTGTCCTTGAAAAATTCTGGGAGATAAATAATATTGGTGGAAGTCCATAATGAAGCTCAGAAAATAATATCTGAATTATTTACAACAGCCCTATTAGGTAGGGTTATCATCCTAATTGTTATCATCCCCAATGTGCAAGTGAGGAAGTCAGAGTGAGATAAAGGGATTTGATCAAATTCAAGTTTTCCAGTATGTTAGCAATAGAGCTGGGTTTAGAATGAGTCTATCACAGTCACTGTAACTAACTGAGTGCTGATGGCAAAGAAGTGAGTCCCATGCAACTCTTGCCTCTTTCCTAACCTCCGCTTTCCTCTCTCCTTGTTTAGGGCAGGGCTTCTCAACCTGAGCACCACTGACACGAGGGGCTGGATAATTCTTCGTCGGGATGGGGTTGGGGTGGTCCTGTGCCTTGTAGGATGTTTACAGCCTCCCTAACTTCTACCCACTGGATACCAGCAGGGCACCCCACCCCCACTGTGGTGACCAAAAATGTCTCCAGGCATTGCCAAATATGCCCTGTCGGGGGACAAAATGTCCCTGATTGAGAACTACTGGTTTCCAGGCTCCACTCTGCTTACACTGGGCTGGGAGCAGCCCCTCTGTCACCAGTTTACCAGGGAAGCTGAGTGAGGGCATCAGAGGCTCTGGGCTGCAAGCCCTCTGCCTGGAGGCTCCTGGGGTCCTCAGGCTGGCCCGCTGTGGCATCCCACCTGCCTGGTGGGATCGCTGTATGGCCTCTTCCACAAGGCTCTCTCCTCTGCTAATTCCCGCCTCTAAGGAGGTTGCCCCTTATACCCTCGTCTTATTGCCTCCATTTGCTCTGTTCCCTCCAGTGTCCAGGAAAGAAAGCCAAGGACAGGCTCCTGGTGGTTCTCCTCTGATTCTGTGTCTATTAGCTAAATGAACAGCAAGTGTATGTAGCTGTTAAACTGCAGGGGAAAATGTTAGACACCTGGACTTGATTGGATTATCTCTGATCAGGCTAAGTTGAGAAGCGGATGGATATTTGTTTGGGAGAAAAAAATCCTATCACGTCAATCAAAAAGCATTTACTGAATACCTAACCTAAATTTGCTTAACACAGATGTGCCATGTCCCACAATGCTAGATGTGATATTTCCACATACCAATAAAGAAGCATGAATTTGGAATTTTACGCTAAGTATCTTATAGTTTTTTTTTTATCTTTCTGATCTTCCCACCCCCTGGATATGCTTAGATTGCTTCAGAAAGCCTGGCTCAGTGCTCGGATTTTGTGTGTTTCATTATATTCTATTGGAATGTTTTCTTTCAGACACTTGTGTCTGCCAAGTTGGTGACATTTCCCTCATGCATGCCTTGATGAGTCACCAAATGCTTATTGTTAAGCTGGAGCTGAATTTCTGCCCTGACTAACTCAGCTTTAGGCATCTGAACGTGCAAGGACTGTGCTCAGGAAGTGGGTCCAGGAGAGGCTAAGGAAAGGGCAGGGAGATATCTGCAAAGGCAGCAAAAGGGGACTTTTACCAGTTTGTTTTCCGATTTAAATTCATCAGGACAGTCTATTCCTGATGCAGAGCATGTTGTGATTTTGTGAAAGAATTGCTGCTCACTCCTCCACTTTTGATTTATTAGTAAGTGATCACCTGGATGATGAAAGGCCTAGGATATCATTTAGTTGGCAGCTTGAGGCACTTGTGAATCTTCTCCCGTGTTCCATCTTCTGGTTTTCTTTTTGAATTATTTCCTTATAGGAAGGTTTTCCTTATAGTCACCATGTGAATTATGCGGGTTACTGGTTGGTTTGCTGTATGCTTCTGTATTATTACAGAGTCATGAAGCTCCGGGAAAGGTTTAAATAGAGCAGCTCTAGAGCATTTTCCCAGGAGGGGTCTCATTTGGTACTGTGAGGTTTTCAGGAACAGTAACTGTCCCAGTTTTGTTGAAAAACCTTCTCCCCTGTCTATCTGCCACTATAAAGTTTGATAACATTTCCCACTTTCCCAGCCTCCCTTTAAGCTAGACCTGGTTCAGGCAAATGAGATGGGTGAGGGGATTTCTGGGAAGGATTTTTCCTCATTGATTAAAAGAGAGTAGTATACAAGGATAGTACTTTCTTACCGCCTGGCTACCCACCTGCTTCCTGCCTTTGACTTTAGCCAAGTAAGATGGCTGCAGCTGTGACAGCCACCTTGTGACCACGAGGGCTAAGTCTCTCTTCAAGGGAGTTGCAGAGATGCCAGACCCAGCACCATAACACAACAGGAAACCCAACTAAAAGGGGTTTAAACCATAAGGACATTTATTGTTTCCTTCGTGGTAGGTGTTTCCATAATCTACAGCTAAAAACAGCCTAGCAACAACTAAAGCTCAATCTCCAGAGTTCAGAGAACTAATGCTAAAGCCAAGGAATCTTCTCTACAGGAATTCTCTTCCTTTATGCCTCTCTGACTCTGTATATGTAGGGTATAAAGTTAAAGAAACACAAACTCCTTCTACAACTGAACAATAAGATGTATGGATAATAGTACGGAAAAAGACGTAATGTCAAATTGTGTTTAATTTCAAGAATCTTTAAAATTGACCAAATCCAGCCAATAAGATAGCCAATGCAAGACTGAGAGTAGGTCCTAAAGATGCACATATCTATATAACACTGAAGTCTGAATTAAGACAAAACAATGTGAGAGCTTTGCAATCTCATACTCTATGATTTAAATGACTTAATAATAATTTAATTTGCCCCAGTCTCCTTTAGATCCTCCTCCACCCTGAAGTCAAGCTGTGAGTGAGCACATTCTCTTATTATCCGCAAAATAACCAGCGTAAACTGGGAGCAGTTGCCCAATGCTCTGAGCCGGGTCCAGCCACTTCTCTTTGGTTTTCTGTATCAAGTCTCGCGTGTAGAAAAGGAAACTGCTCTCTAACGTTCTGAGCTTTCCTGAAAGGACTTGGCCTTTTGTTCGTGTTTTGCCCACATAAGAGGCAAACGTAACGTTGGTAAAAGGCTAGGGCGTGCAGATGGCATTTTGAATATAACCCTTTAAGATACAGAACCTATGGGATTTGGAAATCAAAATTACATTTGGACTGGCAGCTTGTACCGCAGTAAGGTTCATCTCAAAGTAATTTGAAAGAGCTGAGATCCTAGGCGGCCTGAAGCAACCTTTTGAAAGGAAAAGATGAGCTCAGCAGGCCATGACTGTGTTACTTCAGCGACTACAAGATGCTCAAATGTGCCACATCTAAGCAGAGTAATGCAGTGTGATGTATTCAGAGGAAGAATTGGATTCCACAAGACAAGAAAGCCACTGATAGAGACTTTTATGCAAGTTGATTAATAAACTTCTCAAAGGATTACACCAAAATCAATGGCTTCCACTGGAATAATGTACAACAGGATGTGAAAACTCCACTGACAACTGGCAGCAGAACTCATTGCAGGAAGTAAGCTGGTGCAGGCAGGATGACTCATGGGGAAGAAAAGTGAGATCTGGAGGGCTTGGGGATTGACTGGTCCTGCCGAAGCCTGGAAGGAAATGGCTAACTGTTCAATTCAAGGGGCATTTTTTGTGCTGTTGAATGAGGGTATGAGAGGAAAGGTGGAAGGGAGGGAACAGGCGTGAAGACATGGTGTGAGGCTGAGCAATTATAGAGCATTAGGTAGTCCAAGCACAAGGATGCTTGAAGTTCAACCTGAAGTTCTTTGAGATGTAAACTCTTGTTTGGTCTCCCTCCAAATCTCCAATACAGTGATCTGATAAACACAAACACTGCCTTTGCGCATGAATGTTTTTTGTGGGATTTGAGGAAGGGGCTGCAACTTACATCTGAATCTGGGCAATGCAGACCAGAGATAATGGGGTGGCAAGGCAATGAGTAGATTGAAGAGGTGGGAGCCAGAGGGGAGCATAAGAATTTAAAGGCACACTTCCCCCACCCACATTTGTTGCAACTGTTTGGAAATCATGGAGAGGGTTTGAGGGCTTGAGTCATACCATCCCATTACTTGCATTAAGACTTGTGAGGCCCCTATTGGATGGGGAGATGGGCGTTTTCCTCAGGCTCTTCTGTGCGCCTGTGGGGTGAGCTGAGTGCTCTGTGGCTCTGTGTGCATCCTGCTCTCTGCCCTGAACGCTGGCCAATGCGACCCGGCTTCAGGTTGGCCTTGGCTGATGGGGAGCCCAACGCAGAGCCTCTGCAGGAGGTTAGCAGGAGGGAGGAGAGTGATGGCAGGGTTTCTATTCCCCTGACCTCCTCCCTGTGAGGAGGGTCACTCTGAGTTAAATGTGGCCTTGTCTGAAGACCATTTCCTTCCTTGTATAGGGGACTGTCTTTCTTTCCAGGTTTCAGTGACCATTCCTTTCTTTTCTGCCTCAGCACTAGATGGGGTGATCAACCATCTTCATTTGCTGGGACTGAGGGTGTTCCCAGGACATGGGATTTTTGAGTTTTAAAACTGGGACAGTCCTGGGCAAACAGGGACAAGTTGGTTCCCCTACCCTAGGCATGGTTAATAGCTCCTCTCCTGTTTTTAACTTCAGGTTACTAAATTATCCCTCGTGGTGCCCCTACACCCCATCCCTTTCTTTGTAAATAGTCCTTTTGTCAAACAAACAAACACACTCTCCCGGAATTCTTTTACTCAAGGGCGTTGTCTCTTTTCTGTTGGGACTTGACACTGGGTGTCCATGAATACTCATGTCCTCTCTACTTAGGTTTCTTCTACTGCCAAATAAAAGGTTTATACTAGAACATTCCCTTACATCTTTCCGGCTCCAACATCATGAAGTTGTTGAAAAGAACATCATGATCTTTACCTCTGTTTTTTAAAAAATTTATTTATTTAATTTACTTTTGGCTGCGCTGGGTCTTCGTTGCTACGTGCTGGCTTTCTCTAGTTGCAGCGAGCGGGGGCTACTCTTCGTTGCATTGCGCAGGCTTATTGTGGTGGCTTCTCTTGTTGCGGAGCACGGGCTCTAGGCGCGCGGGCTTCAGTAGTTGTGGTGCACGGGTTTAGTCGCTCCACGGCATGTGGGATCTTCCCGGACCAGGGCTCGAACCCATGTCCCCTGCGTTGGCACGTAGATTCTTAACCATTGCACTACCAGGGAAGCCCCGATCTTTATCTCTTAAAATTTTGTAACTCTACTTAATTCATACTGTCATCTTCTAGGAATTCTGCCTAAAGAATTCTTGAGGGCATCGGATTACCAGGCCTCAGCTGTACCCTGGAGAAGCTGAGATGCAGGGTACATAGTCCCGGCCCTGGAGAGGGTCATGTGTGGTCTACGGGGAGGGAAAGAGGAAGATGCCAGACTGTCAGCAGATTGTTTCAGCACAATGTGCTACATACGTGCTAAACGAGATTTATACAAGTTGTCCTAGAAGCCCAAAGAGCGGTCGCCAACTAAGCCTAGGAGGTCACGGAAGGCTTCCTGGAGGAAGGGACACCTGAACTGAGTTTTAAGTAATGTGTAGGGCCCAGGTGTTGGGGCAGAGGGCATGAAAAGGGCAGGCAGAGTATTCCTTGCAGAGGCCTGGAGGAGGCCAAGGCCATAAGTCCTAAGAGGAATATGGGAGGATTTGGGGGTGGAGTAAATTAGCTGCTCAGTTTAGGTGGAGCCTAAGATGTGAGGCAGGAGATGAGTCTGGAGAAGTAGGCAAGGCTAGACTATAGAGGGTCTGGCAGGCTGCTGAAGGAGGTGACCTTTTACCTTGTGGATGACAGAAACCACTACATGATGGGCTTTGTCATTGAGCAGGGTGATCTAATATTTAAATATCCAGTTTCTTTCTGAAAATTAAGTACAAAGAGCAGCTCTGAACCATGACCAACAAAAAATAATGTGGGTTCAGTAAACTTTCTGAGGTCTTGCTCATACAATGGAACTTGAAATCTGCATTTTTAGTTATACGAAATGATAAAGTGATGCTGCTATTAGGAAAAGTCATCAAACTCTGCCCCAACGACTTCTCTGAAGGAAAAATAGCAGATACTAGGCTTGATAGATTCACTTTGATTGTCTTCATTAATTTACTTCACTATTCATTTTTGTTCACCCAAATTTTGAGGTTTTGAGGACAAAAAGTATATCTTATTTATATTTGCCTCACCAGCAATTAAGACATTATTTGGCACATGGCGAGGTCAATAAATATTTGTTCCATGAAAAGTGTCTGTTCCACTGAGTGCCTGCTGAACAGTAAGTACCAGCTGCACGAAGGCCAAGAAGTAAAGTAACAAGACCCAAAGTTTCTGTCCTCAGTACATTAAAGGCTGCGGGTGGACCTTGAATTGAACAAACCAACTATAAAAGGACATTTCTGTTCTTTTAGTGAAATTTGAATGTGGAGGGGTATTAGATGAAATCATTATTATTTTGTTAGGTGTAATAACAGCATTGTAGTTGTATGACAAAACATCTTTTTTAACAAGGTAAAATTCAAAGTATTTAGAGTGAAATAACACAATGTCAGGGATTTATGTTAAAATATTGTCACTTATGCCTCAAAAAGTTTGTTTAAAAACAAAAAATATATAAATTACTGCCAAAACAAGAAAGAAAGAAAGGAAAGAAGGAAAGAGAGAAGGGAGGACGGAGGGAGAGAAGGAAGAAGTTAGCTGGTTCCAGTCCAGGAGAAGCTCCTAGATTTGAAAACGCAACATTTGCAGTGTTATATACACCGGTGAGTAAATTCGTTTTGTGATGGGGTGTGAAGAAAAGCATAATTACAGTGTGGGTAGAGACCAAGAAGCATGAATCCCAGAAGAGGTATATTTTGAGTCAGGTTTCTTAGGTTCATAGCAAGAGCTCATTTCAAATTGAAGTCACCCTTTCCTGTTCTCTATTTTAGTAGAACAATGTTTCTCACTTCCTCTCCAAGTATAGCATCCTTTAGAAGAGACATAATGGGGTAAGACACTCTCTTGTGATAACTCAGTTACAATAAATAAAAATGATCTGGGTAGTTATCTAGAGATGATGCTCTTTGGTGGCTAACCGTGTGACCCTGGTTACTGACAATAATAACATGATTGTTTATTTCACAAATTCATGAGAATCTTACGGAGTACCTACTCTGTCTTGAGTGATGCATTAGGCATGGCAGCCGAAAACAGGACAAAGTTCCTGCCTTCATGATGCATACATGCTTGGGGACTAGGGTCATAGTTTACAAACAGCTTTTGTGTATGGGATTGTTTTCTTGGCTTCGATCTTGAAAACAATCTGGTGAGGTTAGCTGCTGTTTATATGACCTTCCTTTCAAACGTAAGGGTGGGTTGGTTCATGCCTCGCCCATGGTCACGCTAATAAATGGCAGCAAGTATGATTCAAACTTGGATCTTCTCACTTGGAGTCCAGCCCTGCTCCCAGCGCATCACAGGCTGCTCTTTCTTATGCTGCATCTGTGAACCAAAATGCAAGGCAGGTGCCATGTGCATATGGCTGGATGTCTGGAAGCGGGGAGAAGTGCCAGCTCTTCTGGCCACAAGCACACGTTCTACTTGGAGTTGCTCTGTGGTGCAGCTCTGAGGGCG
>RJWK010070964.1:0-10789 GCA_004363435.1 Platanista minor | reverse complement strand
TGACTTACTTCACTCTGTATGACAGTCTCTAGGTCCATCCACGTCTCTACAAATTACCCTGAGTAATATTGCATTCTATATATGTACCACATCTTCTTTCTCCATTCATCTGTCAGTGGACATTTAGGTTGCTTCCATGTCCTGGCTATTGTAAATAGTGCTGCAATGAACATTGGGGTGCATGTGTGTTTTTGAATTATGGTTTTCTCAGGGTATATGCCCAGGAGTGGGATTGCTGGGTCATATGGTAGTTCTATTTTTAGTTTTTTAAGGAACCTCCATAGTGTTCTCCATAGTGGCTTTATCAATTTGCCTTCCCACCAACAGTGTAAGAGGGTTCCCTTTTCTCCACACCCTCTCCAGCATATACTGTTTGTAGATTTTTTTGATGATGGCTATTCTGACCAGTGTGAGGTTATACTGCACTGTAGTTTTGATTTTCATTTCTCTAGTAATTACTGATGCTGAGCATCTTTTCAAGTGCTTCTTGGCCATCTGTATGTCTTCTTTGGAGAAATGTCTGTTTACGTCTTCTGCCCCTTTTTTGACTGGGTTGTTCAGATCTGTCTTATATTTTAAGACAGTGTGGTAAATAGGCTAAGGAAGGACAAAAATGGAATCAAGGACATTATTTAGGCTATTTCAGAAGTCCAGGGGAGGGGCTTCCCTGGTGGCGCGATGGTTGGGAGTCCGCCTACCGATACAGGGGACACGGGTTTGTGTCCTGGTCCGGGAAGATCCCACATGCTGCAGAGCGGCTAAGCCCGTGAGCCACGGCCGCTGAGCCTGTGCTCCGCAACGGGAGAGGCCGCAACAGTGAGAGGCCCGTGTACCGCCAAAAAAAAAAAAAAAAAAATGTCCAGGGGAGGTTATGGTGGCATGGACTAGGACTGAGGCAGTGGGGATGGTGAAAATTAATTATATTTAGGACTTGTACTTATTTCCAAATAGAAGTAATACAAACGGCTGGTATGGTAGTTTTGAATGGAGTACGAGGGAAAAAA
This sequence comes from Platanista minor, assembly GCA_004363435.1. Classification (NCBI taxonomy): domain Eukaryota; kingdom Metazoa; phylum Chordata; class Mammalia; order Artiodactyla; family Platanistidae; genus Platanista; species Platanista minor. The sequence continues at coordinate 9,785 of RJWK010070964.1, read as the reverse complement.
GAGTAAAGATGAACCTTTAGATTTGAGCCTTTGCTATTGAATAAAGATGTGGGATAAGAGGGTCTGAGTGCAAAGGAGAGGGTGTTGCCAGGGCCTGGATATCATCTGGGTATTATCACCTGGATGACATCCCACTAAGAACTGATAACTGAGTCCTGGGGCAACTCAAAAGATCAAATGTGCCAAATGCTGCTGAGAGTAGAATAAGATGAGTACTAAGAATGCCCATTGGAGGTCACAGTGTACGTCACATTGGTCTCAGTGAAGGGAGAAAAGCCCGATTGGGGTATGCTCAAGAGTGAACAGATTTCTTCAACAAATAAACTGATGGTGGGGGTGGGGGGTGGGGGGTGGGGGTGGGGATTGAGGTGGAGGAAGGAAACTATAGATTAAAAGATAATTAAATGATACATCATCCAGTTACAAAGGGGTGGACGTTATCGGATCCTCAGGTAATTGGTATACAGATACTGGCTTGATTTTGATGATATTAAATAGTTATTAATTTATTTTAAAATGAGACAATGGTTCTCTGGTTCCACGAACAAACAAAACGAGTCCTTACTTTTTAGAAATGCTTGATGAACTGAAATAATGTCTATCGGTAGATAATTGTTGAAGTTGGGTGATAAATACACTCTTCTCTCTACTTTCGTGTATGTTTGGGAACTCTCTGTAATTAGTTTAAAAAAATAAAATCAAATAATCTTAAAGAGTTAAAGTTGAGAACGTTTATCAGAATAACAACCTTATTTTTGTAAGTGCAACATGCTCTTGGAAGATTCCCATACATTTAGAAATGTGTAACATTTCTTACGAAAATAACCTCCAAAAGAATTAAGTGTACTTTTTTTTTTTTACACTTGTTAATTTGTTGCCTGGAAATAGAATCTGAATTCGTAAATGAAAATAAAAGTGAATAGATGGTGAAAATGCAAATTAAGAATATATTATTGATTCTCAATCATATTCACAAGTATTTCCAGATTACAAAATACTTAAACAGCATACAGAGTCCAACCTCATATTTTTAAATGTTATTTTTGACAGGGGGGCTACAGTCGATATTATTTCTAAAAATATCTGCTTACTGTATTGTCTAACGTTTACGTAAGACGTATGGATGCCTCAATTTTAAGCGTTGAAAAAAAAAAGGAAAAAGAAAGGAACGAGCTACCAGCTGCTGCTTTTATTGATACAAAATACAGAAAGCCTCAGCGACTGCAAACCCCGCAGACGCAGCCAATTTGCCAGAAGGCGGCAGGCGGCGCGGGGTCGTGAGGGCGGGGCGGGGGAAGGGGCTATGCGCAGGCGCAATAGCAAGCCAGCGGTCAGAGGCGGGCCTAGAGCCTCGGTTAAAGGACAGCTCTTTCAGCCAATCAAGGGGCAGCGTCAGAAGCTTCTTTCTGGAAGAGGAGGTCGGAAGTTGGGTCTCGGCGGCGGTGGCGAAGGCAAATACCAGTGTAAACCCGGTGCTGAGGTGAGTGGGCGGCGACGGTTTGGTTCTCTGTTCAGTGTGCATTTCTTCTTCCGGACTCCGCGACTTCCTCCGGGCGGGCTGGGAATGGGGGGAGGCCTGGTGCAGAGTACGCTCGGCCGGTTTCCTTTCCCGCGTCCCTCGGGGAGCGCGGCCTCCCCGCCTCTCGCTGAGCCCCGGGGAGAACCGCTCGGCTGAAGGTGCCTTCCTTGCGGCGGGCTCTGGGCTTCCTTCGAGTGGGGAGGCCGAGCCCGGCCGGAGGTTGGCAGACCTCAGTTCTAGTCCCTCGCGGCTGGTTTGCTAAGGTGGGTGGCCTCGGCGAGTCTTTTGGCCTCTCCAGCCTTACGGGATAACCAGCCTTGCTTTTCCTCCTCAGGAAGCAGTCCTGAAATCAGAAGAATTAATGGGAGGCGGGGAAGGAGGTAGATGCCAAGCCTAATCATTAGATCATCTGGAGAGGTTTTAAAAACAACATTCCAGCGGCCCCATTCACAGTAGACAAAACGAGTCAAAAGTCTGGGGATGGGACCCTAGCATACCTTTCTATTTTTGGTGAAATAGCGCAGAATGGAACAAACACTAGAAGGTGGATCGTGAGTCTGATAACCAGCTATGCTGCCTGGCGCTTGTTTTACTAAAAACCTCCATCGCCTCTGATAAGTTTAGTCTAGAGAAGAGATAGGGAGATAAACAGGATTTCTGTAATACGTCAGTACTGTTAGATGCTTCATAGTTTACTGATTTAAGGGAACTTGTACTGTGTACAAGAACCAAGGTTAAGAATTCCTGCTGTGCCATTTACTAGCCTTTTGATCTGATTGCAGACACTTCCCCTTGGTGAGACAGACTTGGGATCCTCATCTCTAAAATGAAATTGAAACTAGTACTTAACTCATAGAATTGGTTTGAAGATTAACTAAGAGAGGATGTGAAACAATGGTACTGTCACTTACTTGCCCTTTGGGGATTGGCAGCTAAAGTAGAGGATTACACATCGTGCTGGGAGGCACAAAACTGGGCTTCCAATCTAAAAAGGCTTGAGTGGGGTGAAACCTGGGCTGTCTGAAATTTATTTTGAAGTACCAGATTATTGTTAATTCTCTGATTTTGGTAATTATGTTGTTATAAGAGAACATTCTTATTTGGGGGATACCCACTGAAGTGTTTGCGGGTACAGAGATGAGAGACCAATAAGGCAAATGACGGAAAATGTTAACATTTGGAGAATCTGAGTAAAGAGTATGGAATATTCTTTATACTATTCATACAGCTTTTCTGTAAGTCTGAATTGATGTTTTTGGAAGTTTTAAAAAGTTGATTATAACTATTTGCAACTCGTAAGTGTGTTGTAAATAAATGAAATGGTACACAATATTTATAATCCTCCATCCCATGCACTTTCACCCCTTTTTTCTTAATGGCTGTGTTGTGTATATATAGACATTTTATCCAGCCCTCATATTGATGAAGTTATGGGCTGTTTCCAGCTTTTCCAGCTCTTTTCAAACAATGCTGCATTAAACATCCTTAAACACACTTTTGTGTACTTGTACCAATATTTTTGTAGGATAAATTTCTAGAAATAGAATTGTTGGGTCACACAACATTGTCAATCAACTATACTCCGGTATAAAATAAAAATAAAAAAAAAAGAATTGTTGGGTCAAAGAATATCAGCATTAAAATTTTTGATACTGTCAGGTCAAATTCCAAATAAATATATTCGTTTCCTTTCCTGTCAGTTGTGTCTGAGGATTCCCCATATTCTCTTGGTGGTACTGGCCTGCCACCAGAGAGTGTTATGTGGTGGCTGTCATGGTGGCTTCTGTGAGAGCTGAGAGGATTGGATGCTCTCCACTGCAGTAGGCTTCCCTGCAGGGCCAGAGGAGCTAAAAGGCTGCTTCTAAAATTGGGATGGCCACTCTGAAGAAACGGAGAGGAAGGAGAGTGTGACCTGTGTTGGAATCCAGGGCCTGCCACATAGAAGGTGTTCTAACATTTGTCAGGTGATGGAGTATGTGAAATCTTGATAGTCTGTTAGATGAAAAGAATCCTTTTTAAAATTTGCTTTTAACAGTGTGTTTGAATATTTTCCTGCCTTTATTCAGCGTTTGCATTTTTCTCATCTTTTGCCTATTTTTCTATTATTTTTTAAACATATATCGGTTTAGGGCTTCCCTGGTGGCACAGTGGTTGAGAGTCCGCCTGCCTATGCAGGGGACATGGGTTCGTGCCCTGGTCTGGGAAGATCCCACATGCCGCGGAGCGGCTGGGCCCGTGAACTATGGCCGCTAAGCCTGCGCGTCTGGAGCTTGTGCTCCGCCACGGAAGAGGCCACAACCGTGAGAGGCCCGTGTACCGCAAAAAAAAAAAAAATAAAATAAATATATATATGTTTTAAAAAAAAAACTCATTCAGTGGATCTTTATTGAGCATTTAGCACCTTCTAGGCATTGTTTAAGGTGCCGGAGGTAGAGTTGTGAATAAGACAGGCAACTGCTGAAGTCATAGTGCTTTTCTTGTGGGGATGGAATCAGAAAATATGTTTTTAAAAAATCAAAATTAAATTTCTAATATTTGCCCTTGTTAGCTTGCAGGCATTCTTCTCCCAGAAAAATGGGATTGTCTTTTAATTTTGCTTATGATATATTTTCCTCTATGGAATTTTTAGATTTATCTTTGGTAGTCAGATCTGTTGGTCTTTTGTAACCTTAAAACATGTAGTTAGCTATTTGTCTGTTTTCCTTTATAGATTGTAAGCAACTCAAGGATGGAGGCCATTTTATCCTTGAAAGATAGTATGATGTGGTGTTTGAGATCTTTAGGCTCTGGCTCCTACCTTTACTCTGTGACTTTACGCAAGTGGATCAACTTTTGTGAGCCACGGTGATATCATCTCTGAAATGTTAAGAGCACCTTTCTTTTCTCAGGTTTCTCGCAACCGTGAGAAAAGTATTTAGCACAGTGTCTGGCACGTACTATGTACTCAAGTGTTATCTGTCATTATAATCATCATTGTCATATATTAGACAAACAGTAAATATTTGAAAGAGTAAATAAACATTAAAGATGTTTATACCTACTTCCAAATTCCCATTGATTTGAAGCCTTCTTGAAATGAATGGAGCTACCAACAAATACTAGAACAATATGCTAGGATATATGAGAGAAGGAATGTGGTATGAGAATTAGGCTGGCTATTATATAGAAGAACTGTAGTGAAATCAAAAAGATCCCTGGGAAGCCATTGTACTCCAGGTAAGAGGGAATGGTGGCTTGATCAGAACGGATGAATTTGAGATAGTGAAATAGTGAAGTTTTGGGACTTGATAAATTTGGTAGTGATGGTGAGGAGAGGAGATTGGTAAAAAAGGAGGATTAAGATAACCTTTAGGTTTCTGGCTTGAAATGCTAGGAAGATAATGGGGACATTTTACTGAAACAGGAACGAGTAGGAGCTGTGAGAGGAACAGGTTTGGGGTGTGTGTATTTATGGTAGATGGACTCAAAAGAACTTTTTTTTTTTTTCTTTTTTTTAAAGTTTGAATGCCCTGTGAGACATACAGGAGCAGCCCAGACGCAGTCTGGACTGGAGATAAAAAGTCAAGAGTCAAGAAAAGAAAGACAAATACTATATCACTTATATGTGGAATCTAAAAATAATACAAACGAATCTATGTACAAAACAGACTCACAGACAGAAAACAAACTTATGATTGCCAAAGGGGAGAGGGAGAGAGAGAGGGGCAAATTAGGAGTATGGGATTAACGGACAAACCACTATACATAAAATAGGTAAGCAACAAGGATTTACTCTATAGAACAGGGGATTATATTCAATATCTTGTAATAACCTATAATGGAATATAATCTGAAAAAAGTAACTGAATCACTTTGCTGTACACCTGAAACTAACACAATATTGTAAATCAAGTATACTTAAATTAAAAAAAAAAGTCAAGAGTCATAAATATAGACCAGGGTTTCTCCACTTTGGCACAATATATTGACATTTTGGGCTGGATAATTCTTTGTTGCTGTGCATTGTATGTTTATAGCATCCCCAGCCTCTACCCATTAGAAGCCAGTAGCACCCCCTCCCTGGTTGTGGCAACTAAAGGTGTCTCCAGACCTTGCATATATCTTCTGGTTGGCAAAATGACACTTGGTTGAGAACCACCGATAGAAATGGTAGTAAAAGCTGTGGAATTGACTGAGATCATCCCAGGGAGAACATAAAACTAAGGCCTAAAACTAGTGGCCAGCAGACCACAAAGATTGTTGGAGATAAATCCTTTTTGACCTCACAGTATTTGACAATGTCTGGAATTAATTGCCAGTATTTTTAAAAATTGAGAAATTTCACATAAAAATCTGGATTTTTTTGCCCTCACTTGAAAACTCAAGACCAAGGAACAGTGAATCTTCATTCGCACATGAATGCTAGTGGCTGGAGGCTTTGAGGTCTGGCTTGGAGATGCTCAGTTCTCCTTCGCTCTTTATGTTGCCTGCCTTTTCCCTTTGGCTTTTGAGTCTATGAGTCTCTGAGGCATGCCAACATTAACATTTGGCTAGAGAAGGAGGGGCAGTAAAGGGGACCAAGAGGCAGCGGCCAGTGTGGTAGGAGAAAGACGTAAATGTAGCATCACAGAAGCTGAGGGAGAAGGGGAGTGTGTTGAAAAGGAAGAAAATGCTGCTGAGAGATTAAGATCAGCTTAGAAAAATGTCCATTGGATTTGGTCATTTGGTGGTTGTTGATGGCTGTGATGAGCAGTTTTTGTGGAGGTAGGAGGTTGACGCCAGATCGGATAGTGACAAAAATGAATATGCAGAAGGCTAGTAAAGTAGTGAAGTGTGGGTTGATACAGTTAGAGTAACTCATCATGCCCGTGGCCACTGACAGATTGATTCTCAGCAGCAGCCAGTTCACTGCTGTGGGTTGATGGAAACTCAGGGCTGCCCCACAGCTGCCCTTATTACCTCACAAATTCCAAGTATAAAACTGCCTCCAGTATATTACTTGCTATCTCTCATGTTGTATGGTGTTATGTTATATCTTGAAAATCTGGTAAGATCCATCTGAATGAGCACTCGGGATATTCTCATTTTATGATATACCTAAGCTTCAAATGGAGTAGATGGAGGTTATTGTGGCTATTGAAGGTATAGTTGAATTTGAAATTTCTGTAGTAGATGCAGAAAAGTTAATGAGTCTATAAAAAATTGTAGAGTATATTGTAGGAAAAAAAGGAATGGAATTGGATCACAGAAGCTCAGATGATGTGAGTTTGTCTGGAATAGAGTAATTTTAATTTTGTCAGAGTGTTCCTTAGTTATAAGTGTTTGCTTTTGGAGATCAATCTATAATATAAAACGAGTGATTGTAACGTGAGATGAGAAGACAGCATGTGTAGTTTGGCTGTAGGGAGGGTAGAGAAGTGAGGCCTAACTGGTGAGGGGTGTGGAATCCAGATGATTTAATTTATAGATGAAAATACAGTTGATCCTTGAACAGCTGGGAGGTTAGGGGCACCCACCCTCTGTGCAGTTGAAAATCTGAGTATGACTTAGAGTTGACCTTTCGTATCTGCAGTTCCTTCATATTTGCGGTTCTGCATCTGAGGATTAGTATTTACTATTGAAAAAAATCCACATGTAAGTGGACCCATGCAAGTTCAAACCTGTGTTGCTCAGGGATCAAGTGTATACTACAGTATATTTTTTGTGCCAATGAAAGTATTAAGTAGAGCAGGAAAAATACGATGACTGAGTATATATTGCGAATTAGAAAAGGATGCAGCCTTTCTCTGTTGTAAATGTTAGTTTTAGAGACTAGGGAGATCATTTTGTGCTGGGCACCAAACTGCCAGGGGAGAAAAGGGAAAATGTTCTGTCAGTAGTCGCTGAATGTGACAAGTTTGTTTTGTAGCTCCACTCTCAATCTTTGGTTTATTTCTGTGTGTATGTGTGTGTGTGTGTGTGTGTGTGTGTGATTTTTTTTTTCTTATTTTTTGTCTGATGGTCCATTTCTGTAGGTTCTTGATCTTCCACAATGGGTGAGCCACAGCAAGTAAGCGCCCTCCCACCCCCTCCGATGCAGTACATCAAGGAGTATACAGATGAAAATATTCAGGAAGGCCTCGCTCCCAAGCCTCCACCTCCAATAAAGGACAGTTATATGATGTTCGGCAACCAGTTCCAGTGTGATGATCTTATCATCCGCCCTTTAGAAAGTCAGGGTATCGAACGGCTTCATCCTATGCAGTTTGATCACAAGAAGGAACTGAGAAAACTCAATATGTCTATCCTTATTAATTTCTTAGACCTCTTAGATATCTTGATAAGGAGCCCTGGGAGTATAAAACGAGAAGAGAAGCTAGAAGATCTTAAGCTGCTTTTTGTACATGTGCATCATCTCATAAATGAATACCGACCCCACCAAGCAAGAGAGACCTTGAGAGTCATGATGGAGGTGCAGAAACGTCAACGCCTTGAGACAGCTGAGAGATTTCAGAAGCATCTGGAACGAGTCATTGAGATGATTCAGAATTGTTTGGCTTCTTTGCCTGATGATTTGCCCCATTCGGAAGCAGGGCTGAGAGTAAAAACTGAACCAATGGATGCTGATGATAGCAACAATTGTGCTGGACAGGATGAGCAACAAAGAGAAAATTCAGGTCATAGGAGAGATCAGATTATAGAGAAAGATGCTGCTTTGTGTGTCCTAATTGATGAAATGAATGAAAGACCGTGAAGGATGTTTCTTTTTCTTCTTTTTTTTTTCGTTTCAGTAAATAGCATATATATTAGTTAATTCACTTTTAGAGAGTCTCAAAAGAGCACTAGAAGTCTTGCAAGCAGCTTGACTCTCCAACTTCCTCAGTTGTTAGACGTCACAGGCAGTTTATGTCATTTCACTTTATGGCAAGCCTAGGTAAATGAGTGCGCCTACATTAAGAGTAATCACCTTAAAAAGCAATGTTTGCCTCTATTGTGTGGAACATCCCTGTTTTCGGAGTTGCAGTAGATTTTGAAGATATCCTCAGTAATAGTAGGTTTTCATCCCTGAAAAGTAGATTTGTCATTTGCTTTAAGAATGATAGATAATAAAGGATATCAAACTTTATAATTATGAAATCCTTAGATTTATTTCACTTAAAAATTTGGTTAATCTCTAAAAAAGGATAGTGTAAGATGTTAAAAGAGAGGAGCCCTGGAGGGTTATAAAACAGCAGTTTTTTTTTTTTCCTCTTGGTTGTTCCTGCAAACACTCTGTCTCAGCCTCTTGTCCCTATCCTGGATGGGTCCCAGAACTTTTTTCCAGTCACTAAGAAGTCCTTTGATCACTTTTAGTCACATTCATTTTAATAATTAAAATATCTGTGTAATTACCTATACATTTCCTAAACTCAGACTTGCTTAAGGCTGGAAGCCTGCCCTGGGAAGGGGGTTTGGTGGCAGAGACTGCTGGATGTCCACCAGAGATTCTTGCTCGCCTGAGATATGCTGCCCTGCTAGGGACTATGTTGCCCCCATTCCTCTTGCATCTCTGTGAGGCCATGTGACTGAGTTCTTAGCAGTGGAATGTGGTGTAAAAATCCAGGCCTGCCCCGTAAAAATTTCTCTTCTTATCTGCTGGTTTGATGGTCACACCCAGGAAAACTTTGGAAGCCACTTGAAGATGGCAAAAGTTCAATCATTTTGGGTCCGTGAAAGCGTGAACATTAGGCCCTCCTTTCATTACCTCCACCCTCTCCCAGTCCCCATCCCCACCCCCACTGATGTGACTTCACCACGTGAATAAGAAGTCAACCTGTTTTGAGCACTGAGATTTCAGTTCTGCACCTTCTGCTTTCTGTTCTCCACCCTCTCTTCCGGCAGAATCTTGATGGAGAGTCTGCCTTGTATCTGAGAGTGGCTGCCAGCCTTTCTCTTAATAAAGGCCAGTGGTTCTCAAAGCGTTGTCCTGGACCAGCAGCATTGGTATCACTTGGGGACTGGTTAGAAATGCAGATTCTCAGGTGCACCCTAGACATTCTAAATCGAGCTCTAGGGGTGGGGCTCAACAAGCTGTGGTTTAAAGAGCCCTCGGGTGATTCCCATGCAGGCTCGAGATTAAGAATCACTGATAGGGCTTCCCTGGTGGCGCAGTGGTTGAGAGTGCGCCTGCCGATGCAGGGGGCACGGGTTCGTGCCCCGGTCCGGGAAGATCTCACATGCCGCGGAGCGGCTGGGCCCGTGAGCCATGGCCGCTGAGCCTGCGCGTCCGGAGCCTGTGCTCCGCGGCGGGAGAGGCCGCAGCAGTGAG